>JASANB010005158.1:0-20485 GCA_030248155.1 Sabatieria punctata | reverse complement strand
ATACCATGATTTGACTCAAAAGCTGCAGAAAAGGCTGGCTCATGCGATGATTATGACTCAAAAGCTGCAGAAAAGGCTGGTTCATACCATGATTTGACTCAAAAGCTGCAGATAACGCTGGTTCATACCATGATTTGACTCAAAACTGCAGAAACCTCTGGTTCATACCATGATTTGACTCAAAACAGCAGAAACCTCTGGTTCATACCATGATTTAACTCAAAAGCTGCAGAAAACGCTGGTTCATACCATGATTTGACTCAAAACTGCAGAAACCTCTGGTTCATACCTGGTTCAGAGCTTGATTTGACTCAAAAGCTGCAGAAAACGCTGGTTCATATACGATGATTATGACTCAAAACTGCAGAAAACGCTGGTTCATACCATGATTTGACGCAAAACTGCAGAAAACGCTGGTTCATACCATGATTTGACTCAAAAGCTGCAGAAAACGTTGGTTCATACCATGATTTGACTCAAAACTGCGGAAAACGCTGGTTGATACCATGATTTGACTCAAAACTGTAGAAACCGCTGGTTCAGAGCTTGATTTGACTCAAAGAGCAGCAGGAAACGCAGGTTCAGACCGTGATTTGACTGAAAAGCTGCAGAAATCAATGTTTACTCGCTGGTTCAGACAATGATTTGACTCAAAAACTGCAGGAAACTATGTTTACTCGCTGGTTCAGACCATGATTTGACTAAAAAGCTGCAGAAAACGCTGGTTCATATACGATGATTATGACTCAAAAGCTGTAGAAAAGGCTGGTTCATACCATGATTTGACTCAAAACTGCAGAAAACGTTGGTTCTTCATACCATGATTTGACTCAAAAGCTGCAGAAAACGCTCGTTCATAGCATGATTTGACTCAAAAGCTGCAGAAAACGCTGGTTCAGAGCTTGATTTGACTCAAAAGCTGCAAAAAACGCTGGTTCAAAGCATTATTTGAACTGCAGAAAGCGCTGGTTTATCATACCATGATTTGACCCAAAAGGTGCAGAAAACGCAGGTTCATACCATGATTTGACTCAAAACTGCAGAAAACGCTGGTTCATACCATGATTTGACTCAAAAGTTGCAGAAAACGCTGGTTCATACCATGATTTGACTCAAAACTGCAGAGAACGCTGGTTCATACCATGATTTGACTCAAAACTGCAAAAAACTCTGGTTCATACAATGATTTGACTCGAAAGCTGCAGAAAACCCTAGTTCATACCATGATTTGACTCAAAATCTGCAGAAGATGCTGGTTCATATCATGATCTGATTCAAAATCTGCAGAAAGGGTTGGTTCATATCATGATCTGACTCAAAGCTGCTCAAAACGCTGTTTCATACCATGACTAGGGTCAAAACTGCAGAAAACGCTGGTTCATACCATGATTTGACTCAAAACTGCAGAAAACGCTGGTTCTCTAAATCTGCAGAGAACGCTGTTTGCTCTCTGGTTCAGACCTTCATTTGACCCAAAAGTGCACATTTAAAAGCGCTGCTGACCGGCAAATGGGCCGGTCGCAAAATTTCGAAAAATCAAGCGGGCTGGGCCAATGGTGAAACGGAAGGATTCACTCCTGCGCCGGTCCTGTCTCAGTCAGCAAAGCTGTACAGCTCCAGTGTCACGAGGCCACTGAAGACCTTCTATCATTGGAGAATAATTAGTATGCATGTTGTGATTTGTATACTGTATTGTGTCAGGCTTTATACTCTTCCTGCCATCTGAAAGTGCAGTATGTTAAGTGTTTCGATGTAACGGTATTGTAAGTCAGTTCTGTTTGCTTTCGATGCTCAGGTCGATGAACGTTTTTCATTTGTCTAATCGGTTTTGTGTTTATACTGTGCATGCGTGTGTTTTAGTGTACATTTATAATGTGTAGAGCAGAATATTGCCTTCACTAACAGGCAAGCAGTGCGTTTAGATCAGCTTTGTTACCTTTGGGCCGGCTTAAAATTTCATAATTTAAAATAGCACCAAAATGAGCACTACAGTATGTAATTGAACACCTTTTTTGATATGCTGCTTGTTTCCCTGACTGTTGTAGTATTTTAATATGACATAAAATCAGTAACACAAATCACTGAATATTCATATTGATCTTGAACATTCATATTTATACAGATGTTTCTGAATATGGCTGAGCCCAACATTTAAGCAGTTCAAAAAATAAATAGGAAATATTGAGAAACGTGAAGATGCAGAACAGAGCGAAAGGCTCCTCCATTGCTGACAAGGACAGTGGTTTTGCTGTCTTTCGTTCAGCGCTTTCCATTTTATCACACGTTTCTGCGCCTCTTCTATAGACAGCCTTCATATACTTCCGCATCACATATGCTACTCGATCCTAAAAGTATTTTCTTTCTTGTGAAGATCATAACATATTTGTTCATGCATGTAACAAGGGGTCTGGCTGGGGTACTTTCACTCTCATTTTAGACGCGATAATTGCTAAAATAACCTGCAGCGCATTGTATTTCAGTGAGCCCGCCTAGGTTTACCGATTTTACTCACAAACTAGTAAAAAATCGATTTTTGAGCAATTTCTAGAACTGTATCCGCATTATATTCTCCATTTCTAGTAGTTTGTTAAGCCATAAATCCAATGGGCCTCATGTCAGAAATCACCCAATCCCCTCAGCAGTAGGGATGGGCAACGTAAATTAAAATCGGTAATTTACGTACACGTTATTTCTGTTTTACCAGATTTTAATTTCCGTAGTAATGGTAACGTGTTACGGAAATTAAAACGGCCAATTTCTTGCTGTAACGCGTCACGTAAATTAATTTCCGTAACGTCATAATGAATAAGATTCCAGCCAAACGTAAATTAATTTTCGTTTTTCTTCAAAAATCGCTAGTAGGTAGTAGCAATCGAATATCGCGGAAAAAATTATAAAATGAACTGTATGTAATGCAAATTTTAATTCTGTGTTTGTTCGATTGGAATTGCATTCGTATTTTTGAAATCTAACTTCACACCAAAAGGAAGGAATGAAATGTGGGTATGTTTTTTGGCTGAATTACTGTAGCTGCTGAGGGTTTTATAACTGCGCAGCAACTAGCCAACTACGTACGTACTACAGACTGTAGTCTACCTACCGCACACTGATGGTTAAACGTATGACAGTACTTACATATAAGATTAGTAGTGAAGAAAACTATGTAACTTCACTTCTCTGTTTGAATGCATTTTAAATGTACATGTACAACATACTGTTGGCAAGTCCACTGAACCTGGATCTATTAATAGGTTTTTAACCTGAAATTTGTGGACTTTAACCTGAACCTTAACCTATTTTATTTCAGCTGGAGTTGAACCTGTTCCGTTGTATTGGACTTTCTCAACAGGTTCAAATTTCAACTGCAATTTTTAGGCAAACTATGTAAAATTTTCGGTTGGATTGCACAAAATTTTAAAGATTTCATGTTTTTATACCTATTTTCAAACTGAAACTGTCAGAAAACGAAAGTACACTGCCCTGTAAAATCTGATGTATGTTTTTCTGCCAGTAGAAAGGCTTATAGTAGTGATGTAAAAAATTAATTTAATTGTAATTGAAATTCGCATAATTGGCCCGTTTTTAATTTCAATTCAATTAATTTAATTTAATTGAAATTCAAAAGTTGTGCCATAATTTAATTGTAATTTAATTGAAATTCGCCTGGAATTTCAATTATATTTTCAATTATTTCCTGTTGTGAATGTAAGGAAATGGGTGAGTATTAGAGGCGCTAACGACTTCAAATAATAACCTATTTAGGGTTTGTCACCTCTTTATACTGACCGCACTATGTTTTGAAATATTTTATGCTCTGCTTTTTATTTCCTAGTTCATACAAATGAAAACAGTGTTTTTTGCATGGTGGGTTGACACCCCTTTTAGGCGAAGGTACATACATAGGAAGTGATGTTTCCAAAAAAATGCTGAAAACCGTTAGGTTATGCACTGATATAACTAAATGTGAACTAAATGTAAATTTCCCCCAGAATGCCATTTTATGCGTTTTTTAAAAGGCAACTTTTTAAAATTTTCTCGCCTGGTTGGGCAGCAGGCCAACCAAGCTTTTACATGGACATTTTTTCTAAGTCCTGGTTCACTGTCACTGTCTTTTAACAGCAAAAATACAACCATTTTTAAAAAATTGAAAAAATAATTGAAAAAAATTGCATAATTGAAATTTTCCAGGGTCGCATAATTTAATTGAAAATATAATTGTAATTGGAAATAACGGAAAACTATTTCAATTAATTTAATTTAATTTAATTGAAATTAAAAACTGAGCTCATAATTTAATTGTAATTGAATTGAAATTCAAATTCCATAATTTTACATCACTAGCTTATAGCTCAGAAAAGTTGCAAGCAGCGCAAAATATCTACAGTTTTTGGAGATATTGGTGGACTTGAACCTGAACCTATTGTCCAGGTTTTTTAGAAGATGGACTTGAACCTGAAATTTCGATGTTGGCTTTGACTTGAAACTGAACCTATTTTTCAACCCTGAACTTTCCAACAGTAGTACAACACCTACACATGAATTTATAGTTGCCTGGCTTTTCTGCCTATTTTCTTATACAGGGAGATAACATATTGACAAATTCAAGCCTTCAAAAACGTATTTACAAGATATCTCGACTTACTAAAATTGACCGAAATTAACCGGTTTAGCAGTTCGGAGAGTTTGGGTTGGGCTTCTGTGCGACCAGGGCGAAAAAGTTTCGAAAAATTAGCCTTAAAAGTCGCATTTAAGTTTCAGTAGTAACCAAAAATATGCCTATAATACAACAAAACAATGCGGTGGGCTCAGGATTCAACAGAAAAATCTGTTTTACGCTAGGAACGTAAATTAATTCACGTACGGAAATTAATTTACGTATTGCTAAATTTTAATTCTCGTATTCGTTTAATTTCCGTATCCGGATTTTTTTAATTACGGTAATTGTTAAGCGTAACGTAAATTAAAAATCGGCGCTTAATTTACGTTACGCGTTACGAAAATTAATTTACGTGCCCATCCCTACTCAGCAGTAGTGGACAACCCAACATATGTACATGTGTGTTCCCTTACTTGAAACTTGATCAAGCATTGTTGAATGCATTGATGTGCTTAGATTTCTTAGAAAACAAGAAATAGAAATCTCCAGTAGGCAGACGTGTAGTTGGCTTTACCACAGCTAATCTGCACTTTGACAGCTAATTAAGCCCTCTGGTTCATCATAATAAGCCATTACATAGTCTCCCTGCATCAATTTTTCTACTCTACTGCGTAGATTGGAGGCTTGCACTGGACTGTGCACTTCAAGTGCGTTTACAAGTCTAAACATGAAATCATTTTTCGAAAACTGCTTTAACATAGCCAGGGTAAGTTCTGGTGTCGAGCCTTGCACTAAACGCAGTTGTCCACTTTCCAAGCGCGACAACATGTCTTCTGTGTGTCTTATGTAAGCCTGATGTACAGTTGACAGATTTGCTAGGAGGAACTTAGGGTACAAGGTTTTCAGTAGTATGAAACTGCAACAAAACAAGAAAGGCATCGGACTCCAGGATAGCTTCGGCATTGTCTTGGAAAAGAAATATCTCAACAGTACTAAAGAGAGAACGGCCAACCATAAATCGGTTTGGAATGGTGCTAGCAAAGAGCCTATTTTTGATTTGTCGGTATATCGCTTAGCTACAAAGTGTAAACTGGCTGGCAAAATTGGAAAACTCGGAGTGGCGCAATCAAAATCGGAAGCTTGTAACATGAAACGTCTCACAATCATGTCTATTGAGCCATTTGAGAAAGCAGTTAAAGCAGCAGTGGCAGGTATCCAGCTTCCGTTATGACAAATGGAACCAAGACTATTATCGTTTGAAGGAATCAGTTTGTAAGCGACATTCATATAGGTCAGCACAGGTAACAATAAATCGGGAAATACTCCATTTCCACGGCGACCACAGGAATTTGCTGTGAAATTCTGCAAGGCACATCTTCGTGCGTAGTAAGAATCGGGAGCAGTTAAAACGCGGAACATTTTGACTAGTGGGGCTGTGGAAGCAAGCTGTGGATTGTGATGGATGGCTCTCCTAATATGAAAACACTGTTTGCACCGTTAGTAATTCTATATCTGCAGCTATGTAGAGCTCAATCAAACTAACAGTTGGAAAGTTTATGGGTTATGTAGCAATGGAGTGTTACCCTCAGCTTCTGAAAACGGTATTTTTTGTAAGACGCAATTTCTGAGAAAATTCAGCTTGTCATAATGGCATCTCCCCAAGTAGTGTTGTTTAATACCGGATTTTCCAAATGCGTATGCGTATGCGTATACGCATTCCAATTACAAATGCGTATGAGTTTGCGTATACGCATTGCAAAAACCAATGCGTATTTTGCGTAATGCGTATGCGTAATGCGTAATGCGTAATCTCAGAAAGAATCAAAATTTTCACTGAACAGCTAGTTTGTCTCTACAGTGTGTTCTTTAGGAATCTAATAATCAAATTCCTGCCTTGAAATGAATTGCAATGCAACGCAATTTTTTAGTAAATTTGGGAGATTTTTTACAATTTCAGACACAAAAACTGCCAAAATTGCCTGAAAAACAGCACTTTTAGCTGCATTTGAGCCCAAATTTCAAAGGAAATTCGAAGGTACTGGGCTGGGTTCGATTCCCAGCTACGCCCTTGCACATGCCTAACTTTTTCACCTTCTTTCCATTTAGCGATCTTTACCGATTTTTAGCCGAAATATTGCGATATTTAAACTTTTTTAGTGCTCAGCTCGCCCTAGAATTTGGGCTCAGACCCCTCCGACCAGCGCCAGACCCCCCAGCCCCTCCCTATTCTGCAGGTGACCTGTTACATGTATGGTATGTACAGTACGTATGTTTTCGACAAGCAAAAGATTATATGCGCTTTCGTACAAATATCAGTCGAATGTTCATTTCCTGAAGAAGTCTAATAGCAATCCATTTTATAATAAACATACGCAGTGGAAGCACAAACAGATAGCCTGCCCATGCAACACAACTGATGTCTCCGAAAACCGTGGAAACTCTAAATTCAAGGTTGTGTCGCACATTTCCTTTTCTGTTAAAACTTAGCCTCTTTGTTAAAATTTCTGGTGCCCTCACCTCACACAAAAAAGCATGAAGAATGACCATTTGGTAACAATCTAAACTAAATATTTGCAAGACATTCGAAAATGTAGCTTTTTTCAGACCCAATACGCATTACGCAAAAATACGCAAACTTTTGACAGAATGCGTAATAATATTGCGTAATGAAATTCAAATGAGTATGCGTATGCGTATGTGTATACGCATTGCGAAATACAATGCGTACTTTGCGTAATGATATGTGTAATGCGTATACGCATGCAACAGTATCCCCAAGTCGATCAGGGTCACATCATACATGTCTAGGGGCGTTTAGGGGTTACCCCCTCTGCTGGAAAGGCCAACCCCCCCCCCCGAGACAGGCCAAGGGACCCCCGACCCAAAAATACAAGTCGTGGTAGTGGCTCCAGTATTAACCCTTTGAATTACGGCCCTAATCTATGTGTCCATTTTACTCCCCGCAGGTGGACACTTAAAAAGTGTGAAGAAACGATGTCCCAGAGTCGTTTCCGACCTTTTTGAGAAGTGTCGTGAAACTTTCCACGAGGAATTGACTTCACACATAAAGCAAAAGCAAAAAGCAGTCGGAAGTGTCGGGAACGGGTAGAAGATAAGGAACTTTCTTCATATATCCATCTACCGCCGGTGACAACTTATCTATTAGCTAAATATTAATCTTTTGTGTACTAGTACAAGTAAATCATGGCGCAAACTATGTATTTGTCTGTCTGAAATCATATATATTTCCATACTTAATATTCTCGACACTTCTAAGCCTCGAATATTCCGACACATACAGGGTCATTAAGTGTCGGACGATTTCCACACTTAGACAAATTTTCACGACCTTTCCTAAATTTTTTTCGACACATAGAAACGACTCTGGGAGTACTCCATATGGAGTACCTGTGATTTAAAGGGTTAACAAACTGGCTCAGAAATCATTAATTTTTAGCCTAAAATTCGCTTGAAAAGCCTTTGGGAACCGAATTTGGCGTTTCCACTACTGATATTTAAGAGAAATCGGTGTTTTTGGAAGCTCTTTTTGTCATTTTTTGCTTGTTTTTAGCTCGAAAACGCTATTTGGCAGATTAAAATAGCGATTTTTAGCGTCCTTATGGAAAAAACGCGCTTAAAACGCATTTCCAGGCGTTTTGGAGCTTTTTGAAATTTAGGACCCCCTCTGGGCGAAACCCCCCTCGACCCCCCACCTGAGGAAACCCCCCTACCCCCCTCCCCCAGGTCGGCCCGGAGCTGTTACATGTATGGGTCACATGATCTGCATTCGACCCTCCATAGTGCCACAGCCCTCCTCCAAAGTAGGGGTGGTCGAGTCGAAAAAAAGAAAAAATACTCTAACTAAAGGAGTACCTTTGGTAAGTGCTGTTTTTAAAATCAAGTCTCAAGTCAGCTTGTCATGGTGGGAAAGAGATTTCTTTCCGGAAATAACGTAAGTTGTATTTACACTTTCTTTCTATTTATTAGCAGGGATGCCTACCAAATTCAAAGTTTGAATTTGATATGGTATGGTATGGTACAGTAATAAACCCATACATGTAACAGGTCATCCACCGAAGGGGGAGGGGGGTCTGGTGCCGGCCGGCCGGGGGGGGGGTCTGAGCCAAAATTTTCGGTAGGCGGGTAGGGCACTAAAATCGCCAAAAATCGCTATTTTGGGCTGAAATACAGCTAAAAAGTGCTGTTTTGCAGGCGATTTTGGCAATTTTTGTGTCTGAAATTGTAAAAAATTGCACAGCACTTTGTTTGTGACATGGTGACCAAAATAATAGTGGTGGTACTGTTGTTTGTGTATACACATACACATTTACCATACACAAAAATACACATTGTTTTTTCAATGTGTATACACATACACATACACATACACATTGAAAATTCAGATACACATTACCATACACAAACACTACTCGAAATGTGTATTTTTGTGTATGTGTATTTTATCAGGAAAAGTCGATAAAATTTCGAGCAGAATCGTAAAATTTCGATTTTTTGCTGCCGTAATAAACGGTAGATATCCTGATAAATTCTTAAATGGCCTAAGTAACTCGATTTCAAAACTATCCAAGGTTTAAAGCAACAGACATTGAGAGATTTGATTTTCTTAGCATTTCTGGCTCAGAATCCACCAAAAAATTTGCATTTTCAGTACAATGCACATACACAAATATACACAAAAATACACATTGTTTTGTTGAATGTGTATACACAAATTACCATACACATTTGAAGGTAAATGTGTATACACATACACATACACATACACAAACGGAAAACCCAATACCAAACAACAGCAAGTGGTGGACAGATTTAGTAGGTGAAAATTGCGAGAATACGAGTCAAAGTTTAAACAGTATAGTAGTTTGCTGAAAAGTGTGCTTTACGCGCTATCCAATGACGCCTAAGCGGTTTCAATCGGTTACTCAATCAAAAGTTATGGCCAGAAGAACAGAATACAAAATACAACATTTTTGCGGAAAAGCCCTTGATTTTCAATTTTCAAGCTACATTTTCTCAAAAAAGGTATTTCGATTTGGCTAATTTTTTTTCTTTTATAGGGAATAAATAGCGCTACATTTTCCTATATTCCAAGTCGGTTTCCATGGACAACTCCCTGACGCCATTGATCTTCTCCTCCAACGTGGCATGCTTTGGTGCAACAGCATATCCAGTCGGTTCCCATTTTACCTACTCGCTGCCATCAGCTTTCAGTGGCCTGGGCCTTTATGCCGACGACCAACTCTTTGCGGCAAGCAACTTGCTGCGCCGAAAGGATGAGCGCACTACATCGCGCACAGTGGCTTTGCGGCCTAAACCACTACTCCAACTGTACCGGCTAACTACCACATTCCAGTAACCTTCACGAACATTAACCACAACATCCCATCAAATGACTCGGCCACAAGGGCATTCAACAATTCAAGTAGTCTGAAATAAATGCAGCTAATATATATAATGATAAGATAGGTGACGAATAAGTGATATAAGCGCAATACGCAGAAGATAGTATGAATGTGGAGTGGATAATGACTATAAGTACGTAGTAATACTGGGAACTGTAGATGGCATGATAGCCACATATACATATACAGTATGTATGATATAATGGCTAATGTATAAGTGATAAAAATTATAGACTGAGATAAGATGTTGCAGAATCAGCAAGTTACAGCCAAGCAATGAATACAATGACGATATGACAACACTGCAGATAACAATTACGTACTGTTCAACAGTAACTGTTGTTTGTGTATATCAGCACGAACACGCGTTTTTCTGGAGAACTAATTTCAGAATCCCCAAAAATGTATATATCACCGAACTCGCAATTGTATGAACAATATGAAGTTGGAGTCCACTTGTTGATTTGACCCTTCTATAAAAACTTGATTTTGCCGAAAATTGGTTTTTCCCATAAAACATATACAAAATTGTGTTGAACCTTTGATTTCATGTTCGCATCTTGTAGCCCTTGTAAGTTGCTATCAATTGATATAAAAAACTTGGGGTCTTGAAGAATGTTTTTGAGAAAATCGCTTTTTTTTGCCATTGCCAATCATTTTGACATAGACTTTGACGCACTACACTTTTGACGCACAAAAGCGCAAGTCAAGTACAATTGCAATACTTGTACAAAAGAATCTGTCACCAAAGATTTTCGGTAACAGCACAGAAAGCTTATGTCAGTGTCTCCTCAATAGCATAATTGTCTTCAGCTTCAGCTGCTACGATGTCTCTCTCTTGAACATCACTCGAGCTAATGATGCCTATGAACATGTGGTGCCATTGATACATTTCTAACATGTTGGATTCAGTGGTACTTTTATGATCTGCGTAATAGGAATAATACCACCGAGCCCAAAACTGTATCTGCTCGAAAACGAAGCCGCAAATACTGATGAAGATAAGAAAGAGGAAGAGAGTGAAAGGCTCCTCCATTACTGACAAGGACAGTGGTTTTGTTGTCTCTCGTTCAGCGCTTTCCATTTTATCACATATTTCTGCGTCCCTTCTATGGGCAGCCTTCATATATTTCCGCCTCACATAGGCTACTCGATCCTAAAAGTAAGTATGGGCGACCATTTTTAATAATTCGCGCAACGACAACGAAAATATGCTAAAAGGGCCGACAGCATGACCGCATAGGACAATTCAGGCAAAAAACCGCATTCGATTTCATTAAAAATTAGAAAAATGCGATTTAATGACAGTCGCCTGCGAAGGACTTTTCTATGGCGCACTTGGTACCATTTTTATTATGGGCAATATATTTGAATAACTCGCGCTACAAGAAAAAGTTTATGCTAAAACGGCGATAACATGACCGGATCCGATAAATTACGCAAAAAACCGCACTTGATTTCATGAAGAATTAGAGAAATTCGTGTTAAAAACAGTTTTTGTGTGAGCCGCGCAGTTTAGTAATTAGCATTTGGTTGCACGTTTGAACTGGGACTGATTTTCTGTGGCGCGATTTACGAAGATGCAACCCACTTGATTGTTTAAAATCTACTAGAAGGCCGTGAATATCCGTAACACAGCTAAATTAATGCGAAAAAGTATGATTGCAAGCGTTGCACAAAATAACTGAAATGGGAATAATTTAGGGTACAGCTTAGCTACAAAGTGTAATCTGGCTGGCAAAATTGGAAAGCTCGGAGTGGCGCAATCAAAATCGGAAGCTTGCACCATAAAGAGGTCCATAATCATATCTATTGAGCCATTTGAGAAAGCAGTTAAAGCAGCAGTGGCGGGTATCCATCCAGCTTCCGTTATGACAAGAAGAACTCAAACTATTATCGTTTGAAGGAATCAGTTTGTAAGCGACATTCATATAAGTCAGCACAGGTAGCAATAAATCGGGAATTATTCCATTTCCACGACGACCGCAAGAATTTGTTGTAAAATTCTGCAAGGCACATCTTCGTGCGTAGTAAGAATAGGGAGCAGTTAACACGCGGAACATTTTGACTAGTGGGCAGCAAGCTATGGATTGCGAGCCGGATGGCTCTCCTAATATGAAGAAACTGTTTGCACCGTTGGTAATTCTATATCTGCAGCTATGTAGAGCTCAATCAAACTAACAGTTGGAAAGTTTATGGGTTATGTAGCAATGGAGTGTTACCCTCAGCTTCTGAAAACGGTATTTTTCGTAACACGCAATTTCTGAGAAAATTCAGCTTGTCATAATGGGACCTCCCCAAGTGGATCAGAGTCACATGATCTGCATTCGACCCTCCATTGTGCCGCGGCCCTCTTCCGAAGTACGAATTCCGCGGTTGAGCCGAAAAAATGAAAAAATTACCCTAACTAAAGGAGTACCGTTGGTAAGTGCTAGTTTTAAAATCAAGTCTCAAGTCAGGTTGTCATGGTGGGAAAGAGATTTCTTTCCGGAAATAACGTAAGTTGTATATACAGTTTCATTCTATTTATTAGCAGGGATGCCTAACAAATTCAAAGTTTGAATTTGATTTGGTATGGTATCCCTTTGAATTACGGCCCTAATCTATGTGTCCATTTTACTCCCCGCAGGTGGACACTTAAAAAGTGTGAAGAAACGATGTCCCAGAGTCGTTTCCGACCTTTTTGAGAAGTGTCGTGAAACTTTCCACGAGGAATTGACTTCACACATAAAGCAAAAGCAAAAAGCAGTCGGAAGTGTCGGGAACGGGTAGAAGATAAGGAACTTTCTTCATATATCCATCTACCGCCGGTGACAACTTATCTATTAGCTAAATATTAATCTTTTGTGTACTAGTACAAGTAAATCATGGCGCAAACTATGTATTTGTCTGTCTGAAATCATATATATTTCCATACTTAATATTCTCGACACTTCTAAGCCTCGAATATTCCGACACATACAGGGTCATTAAGTGTCGGACGATTTTCACACTTAGACAAATTTTCACGACCTTTCCTAAATTTTTTTCGACACATAGAAACGACTCTGGGAGTACTCCATATGGAGTACCTGTGATTTAAAGGGGTATGGTAATAAACCTGCTCATTTTGAATTTGATTTGGTATGGTATGGCACTAAAACATTTTTTATTATAGCACTGGCAGAATTCTGGTAGAGTTATGGTTGGATAGTCTGCATAAGCCAGTATCAGTTTAGGGTGTGCCAGTTTGCAACTAATATCTCCAACCATGAAAACCTTCCTGCACTTATCGCGGTGTTCAGTCTAGAGACCGCTGCATATGTAAGTAATTCCGAATTTTCGTTCAATTATGAATTTGATTAATATAATTATTATTATGAGCTTTAGAGAAAGAGAGCTTACAAAGCTTTGGGGGTGTTCTGATAGCCAGCGTAGCAGGCGGTTGCTTTAGCTTTAAACTGTGCGTCATGGGTCTTAATAAAGATCATCTGAAAGCTATTGTTTAAGTTGTTAAGAACCAGGTGGCACCTGCCCAAGAAATTGTTAATGGGCTGCGAAAATGGGCTGTGGCTGTGGATGATAAATTGGAAAAGATCCGCGAATTGTTGTTTGGCGCGCAAACTGCCATTGATGGAGTGCATCGTGAAGTTTACCAGCTGCGACGTCAATTGCTGGCAGCTGAGTCTGACTGATCACAAACGTTTGAACCTGGTCTTTTCTGGTTTTGCGAAAAGCACTGCTGACCAATCGGCTGAGGACATTGTGCTTGAGTGCTTACCAGTGTTGTGCCTAGCTCAAATTTCTAAAACTCGGTAAGTATTCAGTAAGTAAATCCAGATTTTTTGAAATTCGGTAAGTACGAGTAAGTACTGGGTTTTTCAAAGAAAACCCGGTAAGTACTCAGTAAACAATTCAGTAAACTCGGTAAAACCTTCAACATTCAGAAATCTACAATTTATCTGAAAATATTTACCTGACATGGCTTTGAGCTACTAGAATCCTTTTTCAGTGCTGATTGACGAGTTTAAGATAATGTAGCTCGATTTTTCGGAATTTTAATCGTGTTTTGTGTTATTTCACGTTATGTATTGTGCTAATTAGCATGTATGGAAAGCATTAAATTTTGCACACTATACATAGTGACTAGAGGATGTGGCTTTAATTCCAAAGTCTGACCAAACCGGAAAGTGAAGATCTGTTCTAATTTTCGCCATTTCTGATATATTGGTCGTCTGCTGGGTTTGTAGTAGTTGCCGATCCGAGAACAACTTTTACCTCCAACAGACAATTAAATAAACTACAGGAGAATAATCGACACGACCGCTCGCCAGACAGTCAGACGGAGAGAGTGAGAATGTTCTAGAGAACAATGGGCGAGCGGGCAAACTAATCACACGGCGCTACAATACAATGTCTGGCGTGTACATGGTTACGGTAGCCTATCGCGGTTGTCTATACAACAAGTGGTGTGTATTTGCTAGCTGGCGCAACTACACACTCTACGCCAAACATATCAACCACCTTCTTTCTTCTTGAAGCGGAAGCGTCGGTCAGTAGTAGTGCCAGTCCCCTAGGCGGTCTGGCGGTTGACGATTCCGCTGCGGGTGGTGTCGCCGTTCTGGTCGCGGTTGAGCTGGTTCTGGCGCGGTAGCCTCAGCTTCGTAGACAGTAGGTCCCGGCCGGTCAGCAATGCGTTGCAGGTTGCGCCCGTTCCACTTCTGCTTGTCAGACAGCAGGTAGTTGAATTTGCCGAGCACCTTCAGGACAGTCAGTACTTTGCCGCTCCAGGGACTCAGTCCTTTGGGCGTGTGAGGCCGTCTGGTGCGCACCTTCTGCCCAACAGTGAACGTTGGTCCTGAGCTGCTAGTAGCGCGTTGGTTTGACTGCTGTTGTCTCTGCCGCGACTGCATGTCCTTGGGTGCTGACTTGGCCGAGTTGAGACAGTTGCCACAGTTCCTGACGAAACGCTCAGCCTCTGTGGCCATTCCCGGCCACCAGTAGGTCTCTCTAAGCTTCCGTTTGAACGCAACGATGCCCGGATGTCCTTCGTGAGCCATGGATAGCAGATCTGGTCTCAGTGAGGTTGGAACCAGAATCTGGCTTTTGTCCCGGACGACATATCCATGCTCCAGCGAGAGGTTGTCACGTAGAGTGTAGAACACTGTTGACTGGAGTTGAGGTGGCAGCTTGGGCTTAGCTGGCCATCCTGTGGTGCAGAAACGCTTCACTAGTTGCAGCTGAGGGTCCAGGTCCGTAGCCTTAGCGATTTTCTCGATCGAAAATCCCCTCCGAGTAGTACTGCAGATTCTAGGCACGTCCGGCACCTTCTGCAGCCTTGACAATGCATCTGCCATGTAGTTTTTGCGTCCCGCCACGAATTCGACCGAGTAGTCAAAAACGTTGAGGCGATGCACCCAACGCTCGAACTTTTGAGAACGCCGTTGGTTGGTCTGTCGATGCAGCAGAGCTTGCAGAGCTTGGTGGTCCGTGCGCAGAGTGAAGTGACTGCCGAGTAGGTACTTCTCCCAGTGTTCGCAGAAGAACATGGCAGCGAATGCTTCCCTCTCTGTGGTGTCCCAACGCCGTTTGGTGGGGTCCAACGTGTGGTGTCCGAATGCTACTGGGTACTCCTGGCCGCAGTGCAATTGAGACAGCATTCCCCCGATACCGTAAGCAGAGGCGTCTGTAGTAACGATGGTGGGTTTCTCCGGGTCGAACATCTTCAGTTTGAGCCCTCCTTGGTTGCAGATCAGAGATTTGAGTCGATCAAAGGCAGCTTGCTCCGGCTGCCCCCACTGGAATTTCGTGTCTGCTCGGGTGAGCACACGAAGTGGTTCTGAGGCGTCGGTCAGGCAAGGAACGAACTTGCTCAGGTAGTTGATCGCACCCAAAAAACTCTGCACATCCAGCTTGTTCTGCGGCCGTTCCATGTTGCGAATCGAGTCCAACTTGTGTGGATCCGGGCTGACCCATCCGTTGGCGATTACATGGCCCAGAAACGAGATGCTGGGTGAGGCGACGGTGCACTTGCTGAGGTTCAGTCGGAGGTTCTTCTCATCCAACTTCTGTAGAACTAGGCGTAGAGTGCGGTCGTGGTCCTCACGTTTCTTACCATAGACAACGATATCGTCTATGTAGGGCTGACATCCAGGAATTCCAGCAAGCGTTTCGTGAACCAGCTTCTGGAAGACGGCTGCGGAATCCTTAAGTCCCATGGGCAGCTTCCGATAAGCGTAGTAGCCCCAGGGTGTTGCTGTAGTCGTCAGCAACTGAGACTCATCATCAAGCTCGATGTTGAAATAGGCCTTTCGCAGGTCTATTTTGCTGAACACTGTAGCAGCGGCAAGATGCGTGTACAGCAAATCCTGGATGTTGGGCAGTGGAAACAGGACTGGATCCACATTCTTGTTGAGTGGAGACAGGTCGGAAGTGATGCGTACAGCAGTAGGATCGTCTGCTTTTGCAACCACGACCATTCCATGGACATAGTCTGAGTGCGCGACCTTCTCCCAAATGCCTTGTGCCTCCATCTCCTTGACTACCTTCTCCGCTAGCTGTCTGAAGCGCAGAGGAATGGAGCGAACCGGTTGGGCAGGTGGTACCCGCGCATCAGGTTTCAGCTGGATTCTGTGCTTGAATCCGGGAAAAGTGCCGATGTCTGCGCTGGTGAGCTTAGGAAAGCTGTGTAGCAGTGGCAGCAATCCTGCTTTCTCCCATGTAGCGGTAGCCCTAGCAGGTAGCGTAGGGGTAGAGACGTCAGAGATGTCTGGTGGTGGCGCGCTAGTAGCGGCGACACCGTCGTTGGCATCCTCTGGTTGGCTGGACTGAGTGACTGCACAAACGTTGCTGCTCCCCGACTGGATAGTGATGTGCACTGGATCCAGAGCACGCATCGCGTCTATGCCTAGTGTATTGTGGCAGGAATTGCCAAACACATACACAGGCACGTTGGCAGTTCGTCCATGGAAAGAAAGTTGAGCAGGAAATTGCCCCTCAATAGGCACTTCTGACTTATCGAAATTGAGGATGTGGTCGGCCGTCTGCAGTCTCGTCGCTCGAAAGTACTTATGGAACTCGGCCCGAGTGATACCAGTGACTTCCGAGCCGGTGTCGACCATCAGGCGCAGCGGTTTGTCAGGCGCATCGTCGGTAGAGGCGATGTAGACGTCACAATAAGGTGGTTGAGTGTGCACGACATTCACACTATTCCGGCCCTTTTTGTGATTGCTGCGCACCTGGTGAGTGGTGCTGTGTCTGGGTCCTGTGTGCTGCGCGGAGCTAGGTCCCTTGCCCCAATTGTACCGATGATGTGAGGTAGCGCTGATCTGCGATGACCCGGGTGCCATCTTAGCAGCATCCTTTTTGGCGCTCTCATCTGCCAACGCGAGTGCAGTGAATTTGTCCAAATCCACTGCGTCGAGGGCGAGCAGTTTCTCCTGTGTAGCACGGCTATGTAGGCCGCGCACCATCTGAATCGCTAGCAGGTAGTCGATTAAGTTGCGTTCCTCGATGCGTCCGGTCCCCTGATCGACAGGGAACGTGCACTGCTGGATCAAGGTCCTGAGTACGCGAATGTACTCAGTGACTGACTCGGTAGACCCTTGTGAGTGCTGCATGAAGTCAAACAGGGCCCGTACCGGGTTGACAGGCCTGTAGAAAGTCTCCCTGGCGGCTGCCAGGAATTCCTCGAAGTCGGCGTCTGGATCGGCGTTGAACACAGGGTGACTGGCGAATTGGGGAAGCGCGGCTGTCCCCAAAAACGAGAGAAGAAAATCGTTCTTCTCGTTGTCCGTCAATTTTGCCGTGTTGTCCCTGGTTGCGTCCAGGCCGGTGAGAAACGCATTGAAAAGTCGCTCCCAGAGTGGCCATCTGAGAGGTGGACGGTCATCGACTGTCTGCCAATAAGGTTGAGGTGCCGGGATGTGTGCCCGGCGGTTGGACATCGCGGCAGTGACGATTTGTAGCTGCTGGCACGTAGACAAGTGACAGCCACTATCCGGTAGCTGTCGTTGTGTTGTCGAAGAGAACCGGCTCTACCACACATACAGCCGACGTGTGGAGACAGGTTTGCGCACTGTAGAAACGAAGAAAACCGGCGCTAACACACGTACAGCCAATGCAGGAGTAGGCGGTACCACTCCACAGGGTGTCAGCAGTACCACTAAAGGCTCGATTTGAATTGGACGCCCCAAATTTAGAAGCACACAAGCATCGATGATGGTTGTTGCTTTGGCAGTAAAAGCACTTGCGTTTGACCATGCACTTTGTTGTGGTGTGGTCAGCGCGTAGACAACGATAGCACAGCCGGTTTTTGCGAATGAAGTCATGTCGGGACTTGAAATCAGAAATAGAGGTGCACTGATCTGAGTAATGTGAAGATTTACAAAAAACACATTTTGGGATCGTGGTTTTTGTAGCAAGAGCATGAGCGGTAGACTGAGGGGCAGCCTTGGTAGCAGATTTCCCGACACCATCACCCTTCAAATCGAGACTAGTATTAAATTGCTGCACAAATTTCGCCTTTTTCAATTCTGCCACAAGAAAGCTGCGGAGACACTTGAGTTGGTCAGCTTCTGACACCGCAACAAGCGAGAACTCTTTCAGAAGCCGGGCTGGCAGCTTGCGAGTCAGAGAATAGGCGAGATAACTATCTTTGAGTGTATCCGGTCGTAGCGCTTGCAAACCGCGAACATGACGCTCAATCTCGAGAGAAAAAAGCTGTAAAGCCTCAAATGTGTCGGCGACAGGCTTCAGAGCATCAAGTGCATTATAATGTGCTGCCACTAAATTGTTATCGTCAGCATAGTGTTGCTGTAACAACTCAACAGCTAGCGGGTAGTTCTGCTCTGACAACTGAAAGCCCTCAATAACGCGAGCTGCTTGGCCAGTCAAAAGCGCCTTCAAATACGAAAATTTCTGGATCACCGTGAGCGCTGCATTGTCATGAATTGCCTGTCGATAGCTCTCCCAAAACTCGGTCCAACAGAAGACATCGCCAGAAAAGGTCTTCTGTTCTAACTTGGGTAAATGGACCGAGGTGTGGAGGGGGGCCGAAACATTGAGGGGAGTCAAACTCGAACTCATCCCTCCAGACCCAGCAAAAGCCTCACCCCTCGCGGTGGTTGCCGAATGAAGGAGCCGGTCTTGTTCAGACAAACGATTCTCAAAGGCATCAACGCGATCAGAATAAGTTTCTAGGTGTTTCTCATAACGGTAGGTGGATTCTTTAGACAAAAACTCGTAATGTTCGACAGTCTTTGCCAAAACTGCCTGAGCAGCTGTCAGCTGGTCCGAATGCTGTTTTTGCATCAAAGCAATCTGATCGCTATGCCGTCGCTCCATATCATGCTGAATGGCAACAAACCGCTCATCTGCCTGTTTCATCTGCTGTTGCAACAACGCTAACACTGCAGAAAGATTTGGGTCTAAGACAGGCAGACTCGAAATCGAACCGGTCTCTGGTGCAGCCGCTGCTGGCGAAGCAGGGCGAGTAGACTCGGTGACAAACTGAGCACGAACAGGCGGAATCAAACCGGTCTCTGGCGCAGCCGCTGCTGGCGAGGCAGGGCGAGCAGACTCGGTGACAAACTGAGCACGAACAGGCGGAATCAAACCGGTCTCTGGCGCAGCCGCTGCTGGCGAGGCAGGGCGAGCAGACTCGGTGACAAACTGAGCACGAACAGGCTCAAGAAGCTCATCGATTTCTTGTAATTGTTCGTCCAACAAAACAAGTAGGTTGTCCAGCTGCGTACGTTCGGACGAAGATTCCTTGAGCAAACCAGGTAGCGCAGATGAGACCTCAGTGAGTTGGGATCGGCTAATGCGAAAGTCGGAACAGGCGCTAGCAAATTTAGCAGAAAAATCAGAAGTTTGATGAGCCGCCGGAGGAGAAGTCAAAAAGAGCAAAGAAAGTTCCTTAGCGACCGAAAGAAGTTGTGGAACAGACTTAGCTAACAAATCGCGCTGGCTCAACAAATAAGTGCGACGTTTCTCACGCGTGTAAGCAGCAGATTCAGCCATAATCACACAACGAACAAAAAAGAAGGAGGAAAAAGGACGACAAATTGATTGAGCTCAATAGCACCAACAAATAGCAAAATCCCCTCCTCACCTGCGAACTGAGCGAGTTACCGCTTTACGAACGTGAGAAGAACTAGCAGACTGCCGATCAGAGCGCTTGCGTGAACTCGAACGAACACGACCCGTCTTCGCCATCACCCGGTCGGCGGTGGGACTTCCTTGAGGCACCAGAATGTGGAAGAACTTCGCTGCCGACGACCCAACCGGAAATGCACTGAATGACGGATGCGACTCTAATGGCATAAACTTGCACAAGCGCAACTGCGGACGACTGCCTGTTGCCTGTCCGACCTACTTCTGCTACACTTTTATCACCAACTGCCTTTTCTAGCCGTGTTATAGGCACACACCGTGCCAACAAACCGTGGTCTTAAAACGAACCAAACTACAAGACGCAGCAGGG
>JASANB010005157.1:0-39518 GCA_030248155.1 Sabatieria punctata | reverse complement strand
TATGCCGACTACTACACCAACTGTGCCGGCATTAGACTGGGCATTTTCATAAGTAACACCAACTATTAGGATAAAGATATTTTCTTTATCTCTACTTGCAATAAGCTTGATAATGCTCCTCAAAGCATGCCGCTTGAAGGAGAAGATCGACGACGTCAGGAGCTATCTGAGAAACCAACTTTGCCGGCAGTCCTCCAGCCGGGTGCCGTGAGCTGACAGCACCATACCAGGCACTCTCTTAGTGACTGGACTGGCGCCCAACAGCATGGCTAGGACGTGGCTGGGCAGTGAAAGAAGGGCAAACGAATTACGGGGTTGCGAAATGGGCCACATAGGGACTGCCAACACGACAAGGCACAGTTTTATTGAGAAACTGAGCGACGCTAAGAGAAAGCTTTGCCAAAAACCTTCAAGTTGGTACAAGAGCGACAGCAGAATCTGCTCAAGGTGCTGGAGAAACAGATGCCTGGCTGATGCACCACCAACTTCTGGCAGAACTCCTTGCTACGGTCTCCAAAGGAACAGTCTGAAACTCTATGAAACACATATCGTACCAAATCATTGGAGAACAGATATTTAAAATGGTTATTTATAGAAATCTTGAAACCTTTCTTCTCACATCACAGATTAGCTTCCTTCCCTAGCATTGTAGAGACGTATTTTACTCAACTATTATCACTTCTGCATTACTGTTGTAAGGTAGCGTACCTTTTTGCTCTGGAGCTAACGGATCCTCCTTGCAGCTTCCATCTATACACCACTAAAAACAGAAAAGGTTGTAATTTCAAAAACAAAACTAAAAGCTTCATTACCATACAGGGGCCGTCCATAAACGACGTCGTTCCAAAATCCCGATTTTTCGGACCCCCTCCTCCTCGCCTTGCGCCGGTTATTGGGGACGTCGTTTTCGGTTTACCCCCCCCCCCCCCGATAAAAGGGCAGTACGTACAGTAGTGTAACGTTTTCTTGTTACAATACAATCAATTGAATAAATCCCTACAACCACTCCGGGAAGCTATTTTGCATGTAAAAACCTTTCACAGAATGTGTATAAATCGAAAATAATGCAATCCCGACCTCCATCCCCCCTCTGGAACGACATCGTTTACGGACGGCCCCACATGCAACAGGTCATCCGCCGAAGCGGGAGGGGGGTTCCGGGGGTCTGGCGCTGGCCGGGACGGGGGGGTCTGAGCCCAAATTTTGGGAGGGAATTGGGCACTAAAAAACGCTCAAAAATAGCAATTTTTCGGTTAAGAATGGTCAAAAATCGCTGATTTGGGCTGAAATGCAGCTAAAAAGTGCTGTTTTTTGTGTCTAAAATTGAAAAAAATCGCATAAATTTGCTCAAAAAATTACTTGCCAGAAAAATCGGAATGGGGTCGGAAAAGTCGTCTCGGGGGAGGGGGGCTCACCATTCGGGCGGTTTGGCCTAAGTCGGGTGGGGGCAAACTCCGCAGACCCCCTGTTACATGTATGTTCATTACAAATCATTCATTAAAAATTATGAAATATTTAAATTTAGCTTGTACGTATATGTATATATACATACTGATACGTATACAAACCACTTTGCATTTGTATATGTACATAAATAAAAGAAGTACCGGAGTTTTCCACTTATAAGACCTGGTCTTATAACTGGAAAATGCCCAAATTTAGGGTCACTTTTTGGCGCCCTTTTGAAGACCATGGTCTTATAACTGGAAAATGTTATTTCACTGCAAAAAAACGATTTTTCCCAAAAATTGAATTCTTCCTCACATTTTCGGTGTTCCAGAGATGCCTGATAATTTTACGCTTGACTTGAAAACTTTCTTTCAAATTCATAAAGAAATATAGTGTTGAAGCATAGGAGGTACTGTATTGTGTTGAAAACAAAGACCAGATTGTCATGTTTTACACTCGAATGTACTTTCTGCCCTTATTTTCTAACGATAGACAGCTTTTGTTCACTTTAAAAACAATAACTTGCGTGTTAAAATTGACCAATTTAACTAAGACCATGGTCTTCTAACTGGAAAATGGGTGTCAATAAACCCATTTTTCTGACCACCCATTAGAAGACCATGGTCTTATAACTGGAAACAAAAACCTATTATAAGACCATGGTCTTCTAACTATGGTGGTCTTATAAGCGGAAATCTCCGGTAGGCATATATTTGCCCAGGTTAAACCTACAGTAACACCCAACACTATTATTGTTTCATGTCTAGTAGAAGAGAATAAATACTGTATAGTACCATTTTATGTCCACAACTGGTTCCTGTTAAGGCAGGAAAATAATACTGAGTGAAGCACTTGGATCGCCGATGGAGACGCGTGTTCCTACACCACAAACGATGGCACATCTCACTCACTGCTCGCTTCTTTTCCTAAAATGGAATGGAAGCTTCACTTATTATATTATATAAGGGTCCCTTTCGTCCACTAAATAGGAGAAATTCAAAAGACCTAACCACCATTTCACAGATAAATCAATAGAAAACTTCGACTTTTAGGCCAAATTTGGTAAAAATTCACCTTACGCTTACAGTTACCTTCAGCAAGCTCTCTAAAACAGAAACTACCCTTGCAAAATCTGTAAGATTTCCCGAAGGCCATTCTGCATTGTTCGTGTGCGTCGTACTGCTGTCCAGGCATGGTGGCGCTGCCGTATCCTTGGAACTGCATCGGCTCTCTGGCTGCCGATTTAAACAGACAACTCGTTTCCTTACGATTGGTGCTAAAATATGTCTGCCCAAGCTTTAGGTTTTAGTTAGAAGTAAAGACTAAATGGTTTTACGGCAAAAGATAACTCCCTCAGTGGCCGGCCAAATTGATAATTGGTTTGGCCGACGCAACCTGTATCTGATTCGTAGCTTGCGCTACTTTTATATTTGGAAAACAGGCCCTCCGATGCGTCGGCCAGACCAATTATCGATTTGGCCGGCCACTGAGGGATTGCTAACTTTTACCGGTTTTACATAATCATTTTACACACTAACTGTTATGAAACTTACGAGTTGAATTTGTCTAATTGGGATTTATTAAATTAGTGTCAACGAAGTTCAACTCTCACAGTAAATGGATATGGATTTGTTTGAGACTGCACTGGGAGAGCTGGAAGGAGTTGGCGATCTGGTCCGGTCTGCCCGATACTGACGGAGCCATCATGAAGTTCTGATCGTCGCTGCAACGCCACGTATCTTTGTTGCCATCGTGAATCGCTCCCAAACTGAATTATAACAACAGCTAAACTCACACACTGTACGTACATGTTATGTATAGAAACATCATAACAGGTCATCCGCCGAAGGGACAGGGGGTTGGAAGTCTGTCGCCGGCCGGGGGGTGCGATCCCAAATTTTGGGAGGGGGTTGGGCACTAAATCGAAAAAAGCGCAACTTTTCGGCTAAAAATCGTCAAAAATGGCTAATTTGGTCTCAAATGCAGCTAAAACGTAGTACTGCTGTTAGGGTGCACGATTTTCAGGAATCGATTCGGTATGGGTACAGTAGGTATTCCCAAAAATACCGGTATTTATTCGGTATTTCCGTGAAATCTTCAAACGCAAAGCCACTGCGCGCCACGTCGTGCGCTCATGTGACAGCGACTAGGTAAATGGGAACCGACTGGTACTGTTGCTAAGTAAATTTATTTTAAATATAATTAAATTATAATTTACTTACCACATGCTCAGAGAAATATAATTAAATTAAAATTTACTTACCATATCTGAGAGAAATTTAATTTAATTATAATTTACTTACCACATTTAATTAAATTAAGTATATTAAGTATATTTAAAATAGGCCTGATTTTGGCCGCTAACACTTTCGGCTTTGCTTCCAGCTAAGCAAAGATGCTATAACAGTTATCTAGAATTAAAACCAAAAGAGGGTGTCACAGGTTAAGTCAACAACAGACATGGGCAAAGGGGGCTGAGGGGTTTACCCGTGCAGGCTCTGACCTACTGCTCCCCCTTCAGGATTTTTTGGAAGAATGTTATGATAAAAGTATGCCTGGGTTAGGTGTGAATGAGCTCAGATTAGCTTATTTCAACCTTAAACGAAAAAGCCAAAAAACCTTGATTCTAGCGAAAAATCGGACTTTTTGGCTTACCATCTCACCTCATCAGCCGCAGCTACCACCTCCAGCCGAGCCAGCCCCTCAGAATTTGAAAAATTATCACCCCTAGCCGAAATGATAGCCCATGTCTGTCAATAGTAATAATGACAGTTCGTCAGAAGTAAAACCTCAATCTCAAGAGGCTTTCCCGTCAGTTTCTGCTTGCATCCACAACAGACAAAGACAATGCCTATGAGACTGAAATATGATATCACACGGCAAAAATGACTGAAAAGTACATATAGGCACTCTTGGCTCGGTGAATAGATTGGAGCAGTTTGTTTTGTGGGAGATTAAGAGAAAGAAGCGCAAAAACAAAAGGCGGTGGGCGGGCGGGCGGAAAATTGTACAGTAAGTACAATGTATGCCTTGCCATTGAAAGGTATTGATACTGAAAAGGTGGTGCTCACGCAGCACTTGCATGCTGCCAAAAAGGTTCAGCAATTGCTAGGCTTCTGTAAGTAAATTAAGTATATTTTAAGTAAATTAAGTAAATTATTTTTGGTAAGTATAATTTACAAATTATAATTATAATTAACTTTCCCTGTTCTCATAGAAATTTAATTTAATTATAATTTACTTACCAAATAATTTACTTGTATTAGTAAATTTCTAAACAATTTAATTAAAATTATAATTATAATTTACTTAGCAACGGTAGACTGGAGCTGCCAAAGCACCTAAATCTACAATAGCAACCACACATATGGGACATATGGAACGGGGACAGCTACCACTGACACCCGACCGAACAGACTAACACCGAGCATGTGTATAGGTTAGTACAGTCAGGCACTTAACGCCGTTTATCCTGGTACCGAAACCATATAAGGTGCCGGTACCATATGTGGTACCGGTACTGTACCCCGGGTAGTGGTACCATATATGGTACCGGCACCATATATCATACATGTACTAGGGGGGGTTTGGGGGGTTAACCCCCCCTGCTGGAAAGGCCAACCCCCCCTCACCCCCCCCCCCCGAGACAGGTTAAGGGACCCCTCCCCCGACCAAAAAATACAAGTGGTGGTAGTGGCTCCAGTATTAACAAACTGGGTCAGAAATCACTAATTTTTAGCCTAAAATTCACTTGAAAAGCCTTTGGAAACCGAATTTGGCGTTTCCACTGCTGATATTTAAGAAAAATCGGTGGTTTTGGAAGCTCTTTTTGTCATTTTTTGCTTGTTTTTAGCATTAAAACGCTATTTGGCAGCTTAAGAGTCAGTTCGGGAGAGAATCGACCCTGCTATGTGCAAGTCGAAAAATCGGCCATCGTGAAAACTTAGCCCTGGGGTCTCCGGTTTGGGGAAGTTGTACCTAACGATGACTTGTGCTAAACCTGAAGAGCACAGCCCTCTAGGTGCCCTGGTCTGGCAGAGCCAGCCCTCGGAAGCAGGGTGGGCAACCATCAAAATCGGACTGTCAATAGGTCATGTTTGACTGAGTGTAACTTGCGATCCAAAACAGCTAGAACGTTGTGCTTGGTGCCAAACGAATCGTCATGACATTGGCTTTCGTTTGCCGCATAACCAGTACTGTTTCGCTGTTTCGTTCTCTAACCACGACATCGAATGTGAAAAAATCCGCAAAAAAATTTCATGGTGAAGTTCACTAAATTAGATTTTTCTCGAAAACAAAAAAAGTTACCCTCGAGATTTTTTTATATTTTATAGCCCTGTGAATTGCGCTTCTAACGGTGTATAGAAAGTGGCAAAAACGCATGCCTCTGCATATCAAATTTCCACTCAAAGTACAAAGATAACCAAAAATTCGCTAATTTACCACTATTTAAGCATGTATCCCATGCCTATGTATGTATGTATGTATGTATGTATGTATGTATGTATGTATGTATGTATGTATGTATGTATGTATGTATGTATGTATGTATGTATGTATGTATGTATGTATGTATGTATGTATGTATGTATGTATGTATGTATGTATGTATGTATGTATGTATGTATGTATGTATGTATGTATGTATGTATGTATGTATGTATGTATGTATGTATGGTTGACCCCTCTGCTGGCATTTATGATGGTGTTTTGGAGGCTTGGCAAAGCCAAACATTGTCGAGGGCAGAGTGATTCCAAAGAAAGTATGGGAAAACAAAGGAAATAAAGAAAGGTTCAGTACAACACTGGAATATGATGAAAATCTGTAGTACCAGATCCCATGGAAAGACTACTGGAAGCCTACTACTGGTGTTTCTTTCTACCCAACAGATCAAATCAACACAGCAGAAGCAGAAAATGATCAATCTGTGGTTGATCCAGAAAGCGACATTGAAGACCCAACACTGGCACAACCTGATCAAGTCCAATTGTCCCAGCAGCGTGTTCAAAGCACTGATGAGTCTGATGATGATGATGAAATGGAAGTTGACAAAACAGTGGTTTTCGAGACTGCGAACGAAAACGAACTTTTTGATTGCCCTGAAGAAGGGTGCAGGCGAAAATACCAGTTTTACGGAAATCTCATCAGACACCTCATCACTGGTACCCATCAGATGATTCCAGAGCGACAAACAATGCAGGATGTGGCTCAGCAAATGTATCAGAACAATCTTGAGAATATTTTCACAAGTTCAAATGACATCCATCAACAACTTGAAAGGGAGGTTGATACTGAAGAAGCAATCAATAGTCAATGCATCGCAGGATGTAAGCCAGTAGAACCAGGTTGGGCTCTGCGTGAATCTTCACCAAACAATCCGCTTTAACTCGAACCAGGTGGCTTGGCTGGATGAGAAGTTTGATGAAGGTCGTACAGACCGAATGAAGCATAATGCTGGGACACTGGCAAAGGAAATGCCTTATGTTCGGGATTCTAGTGGTTAGCACATGAACTGAAACCTAATCCTAATCATTACATTAATGTACATATGTTGCAGCTTCACTTCGATTCCAGCCAAACGAGTACCTTATGGAGCAACAAATTATGTCCTACTTTTCACACAAAGCATGCAGTGATGGCACGGCTACCAGGCCAAGAGGACCTGCACAAAAGCGACAGCATACTCAGAGTAATAGGGACGCAGCAAATTTTCTTCATTGTCTTGTGTTATCTTTTAGTTCCTGAAAATGAAGATGAGCAACTTGACATTGAACAGCCCCAAGATACTGATGAGTACATTTACATCTGCCGTGATGCTTACATAAATGATCACAACCATGTCAATGTTGAAGACGAATTGTGGCGCAACAGAAATGGGTGATCTGATTAGTGATCCTTGACTGATACATAGTTCAGTGGCGTATCCAGGGGTGTAGGGTGGGTAAACCCACCTTTGCGGCAGACGTAGGAAGGAAAATTGACTAAAAATCAGAGAAATGAAGGAATTATGTACTCAAACTGTCTAACCATGATCTAAAACTGTCTATTTTATGATCAGAATATCTTTTAAAAGCCATTTTTAGAAGGCTAATTTCTCAAAATTTTCTCGCCCTTGTTGGGCAGGGGCCCAACCACGCAACTTCAAAAATTTACAGCCCCCCTTTAGCAAAATCCTGGATACGCCATTGATGTAGCTTAGTTTGGTCATTTCTCACTATGAAATTCATTATCAGTTTCTAATGAATCAACTTCCTACTAAGCGTAATTATACATACATACATACATACATACATACATACATACATACATACATACATACATACATACATACATACATACATACATACATACATACATACATACATACATACATACATACATACATACATACATACATACATACATACATACATACATACATACATACATACATACATACATACATACATACATAGGCATGGGATACATGCTTAAATAGTGGTAAATAAGCGAATTTTTGGTTATCTTTGAACTTTGAGTGGAAATTTGATATGCAGAGGCATGCGTTTTTGCCACTTTCTATACACCGTTAGAAGCGCAATTCACAGGGCTATAAAATATAAAAAAATCCCGAGGGTAACTTTTTTTATTTTCGAGAAAAATCAAATTTAGTGAACTTCACCATGAAATTTTTTTGCGGATTTTTTCACATTCGATGTCGTGGTTAGAGAACGAAACAGCGAAACAGTACTGCTAATGCGGAAAACGAAAGCCAATGTCATGACGATTCGTTTGGCACCAAGCACAACGTTCTAGCTGCTTTGGATCGCAAGTGACACTCAGTCAAACATGACCTATTGACAGTCCGATTTTGATGGTTGCCCACCCTGCTTCCGAGGGCTGGCTCTGCCGGACCAGGGAACCTAGAGGGCTGTGCTCTTCAGGTTTAGCACAAGTCATCGTTAGGTACAACTTCCCCAAACCGGAGGTCCCAGGCCTAAGTTCGATTTTTCGACTTGCACATAGCTGTGAAGAAGAAGGGTCGATTCTCTCGCGAACTGACTCTTAAAATAGCGATTTTTAGCGTCCTTACTGAAAAAACGTGCTAAAAACGCATTTCTAGGCGTTTTGGAGCTTTTCGAAATTTGGGACCCCCCACCTGGGCGAAACCCCCCCTCGACCCCCCACCTGAGGAAACCCCCCCCTACCCCCCTCCCCCCAGGTCGGCCCGGAGCTGTTACATGTATGCCATATATGTATGGTGTCGGTACCATAAACGGCGTTAAGTGCCTGACTGTAGCAGCGAAGGAAGGGCAGGATGACATGGGTGTGCGTGATGGGCCTGCAGTGTGCAGAGGTTAAATGGACCGCCCGGACAATACATCCATCCATTCAACGCAACTACTGTATGTTATGCAGCAGGAATTTCACCTGTCTACTAGAAAAAAGGAAACCATTAATTGAAAAATTCCACAGCTCTATGATTATGTGCTGCTGCCAAGCGGTTTCAGGTGTTATTGGTGTAGGTGTTTGCGTAGGTTTGATAACAATCGTACGATGGTGAACGTATTTTGGTAGGTAGTGTATGTAGGGATGGGCACGTAAATTAATTTTCGTAACGCGTAACGTAAATTAAGCGCCGATTTTTAATTTACGCTACGCTTAACAATTACCGTAATTAAAAAAATCCGGATACGGAAATTAAACGAATACGAAAATTAAAATTTAGCAATACGTAAATTAATTTCCGTACGTGAATTAATTTACGTTCCTAGCGTAAAACAGATTTTTCTGTAGAATCCTGAGCCCACCGCATTGTTTTGTTGTATAATAGGCGTATTTTTGGTTACTACTGAAACTTAAATGCGACTTTTAAGGTTAATTTTTCGAAAATTTTTCGCCCTTGTCGCACAGAAGCCCAATCCCACTCTTCGAACTGCTAAACCGGTTAATTTCGGTCAATTTCACGGTCGAAATATCTTCTAGATACGTTTTTGAAGGCTTGAATTTGTCAATATGTTATCTCCCTGTATAAGAAAATAGGCAGAAAAGCCAGGCAACTATAAATTCATGTGTAGGTGTTGTACTACTGTTGGAAAGTTCAGGGTTGAAAAATAGGTTCAGGTTCAAGTCAAAGCCAACATCGAAATTTCAGGTTCAAGTCCATCTTCTAAAAAACCTGGACAATAGGTTCAGGTTCAAGTCCACCGATATCTCCAAAAACTGTAGATATTTTGCGCTGCTTGCAACTTTTCTGAGCTATAAGCCTTTCTACTGGCAGAAAAACATACATCAGACTTTACAGGGCAGTGTACTTTCGTTTTCTGACAGTTTCAGTTTGAAAATAGGTATAAAAACATGAAATCTTTAAAATTTTGTGCAATCCAACCGAAAATTTTACATAGTTTGCCTAAAAATTGCAGTTGAAATTTGAACCTGTTGAGAAAGTCCAATAAACGGAACAGGTTCAACTCCGGCTGAAATAAAATAGGTTAAGGTTCAGGTTAAAGTCCACAAATTTCAGGTTAAAAACCTATTAATAGATCCAGGTCCAATCGAACAAAACAGAATAAAAATTTGCATTGCATACAGTTCATTTTATAATTTTTTCCGCGATATTCGATTGCTACTACCTACTAGCAATTTTTGAAGAAAAACGAAAATTAATTTACGTTTGGCTGGAATCTTATTCGTTACGACGTTACGGAAATTAATTTACGTAACGCGTTACAGCAAGAAATTGGCCGTCTTAATTTCCGTAACACGTTACGATTACGGAAATTATAATCTGGTAAAACAGAAATAACGTGTACGTAAATTACCGATTTTAATTTACGTTGCCCATCCCTAAGTGTATGTACGCTATGTAGTGTACGTAGGTATTCCAATCCAATTGTAATTGTAATGCTTTTGCACGAGTGCGTTATGTTTTTATGTAGTTCATCTGTTAGGAAAATATGCGTTGCCCAGTGACCACTCAAGTTTTAGGCCTTTGGGCCTGTGCAATTTCTTCAACACTAAGGTTTATTGGTTGATACTCAGGCTTATCTGGTTTGTGGCTTGGGAAAAATGTTTCTATCTAAAGACAACTAGCTCAGACAAAAAAAGCAGTTCAAATTTTGAATAACCTTACCAAATTCTCTTCTAGCCCAAAGAGTTCTTGATTCGGTGCACCATCAGATGTACAAACTAACTGAGTAGACAAACTTAAGTCTGATGTTTCAAGATTGCTATAACTCAGAACAGATTTGTACAAACCGATTCGCTGTTTGCCAATTTTCATCTAATTTGAGACAAAACCAAAACGTAATGTAGAGTATAGATAGTAACTTATGCAGGCTTGTCATCTAAAAAGAATCTAAAAAAACCCAGGGTGCGGTTTCTGATCGAGGTACGCTTTATTGCTTTTAGTCATAGCCAAAATAAAAATAGCATACCTGTGAGCCAGTTCGTGGGCGGCAATAGCTACAGTAGTCATAGCTCCGGCATCTTCCACCAAGCTAACCGAGCTTATTCCACAAATCGACTTCACATACGCCATTCCCTGCGTATCTGAATCTCCCTTTCTCACCATATCACGACTACAAAATACTCAAATTTTCAAATTTTAATCGGAAGTTCAGTTCAGTTGCAACCTAGTAAAAGCCATAATGTGATCGGCCTCGGGCAAAATCGGTTTCATCTGCTTGGCCCACTCCTGCAGCCGTCCTATAGCATCGTCTGCCTCTAGAGTTGCGTTGAATTCGCGATAATCGATCGGACTGAATCGTTCTGACAGCCAGGGACTGTCTTCCGGCGCCTAGAGCAAAAATTTGCATATAGCGACGCTCACTTAGCCAGTTCTAGACCAGACTGTCAATTCTTTTACTTTAGCTATTTAGATCGGTGTTGTGTATGATTAGATGAATTATAAGGTAGTATTGGGCGTTGTTTCTGTGTTGTCATAGCAGTGGTATTAATCGATATTTAATTTGACTCGAATAGGCGGAAGACCAGTTGTAGGGCTGCCTGGTATAACCGGTTTTACAAGGTTGACGTGTCTCGGCGCAGCATTGGCTGGCGCTTTGTAAGAAAGTTTTCTGCCGCCACTATAGAGAGTTTTGGTGAATCGTGGCAGGCTGTAAAACCGCTCTTGCATAGTATTTGACTTTTTAGTTCAAAGTTCTCGCCGCGGTAAAACTTTCATTGATGGTAGATTTGTTTGACTTTCTTTCTCTTATATTTATTTTAGATGGGTCTCGGTTACAGTACAAATGGAGAGCGGACATTCCCTTTGCCCAAAGAACTGCCTGGTCTGGACAGTCAATCAAAGCCAGTGGAGGGCGGAGCTGTTGCCACGAGAGGGTCGTATTTGATGCCCAATGATGAGTGGTTCCTTACCCCGGACCCTAGTGTTACGACGTTGTATGAAAATTTCTTGCATGGATTGGAGGTTTGTTTGTTTGTTTCTTTACTTACTACAATCTGTTATTGATCCTTTACATACAATCTTGGATTCCATGAACTTCTGTATTATATTTTCTAACTGTTTCAATCGCAAAAACAAACCCGTCCTACTGAAAATCGTCTTCAAGTCTAGTCTTTATAAAAAACAATACAAGTCAAAATTGTTAACAAGTTTTCTATTCAAACTTGTTTTCGTCTTGATAAACACTCAAAAACAGTTGGTGCCTTTAAAATCTGGTTTAGGAGCAAAGTCCAAGCCTATCTGTCATTGTACGGACAGGGTCACCCCACTGCGTTTTAAGATGGCCTCACAGAGAGTGATAAAAGCTCGGTAAACGCGCCAAAACAAATAAACAAACGTTGTGACGCTGCTGACGTCACTTTTTAAAATTCTTATTACATGTTCGCGCGCTTAAAAAGCAGCCAGAGAACGTGTATCTAAATTGCTCAGAAAAAAATTTAATCTTTTTGCACACTGCATTTTTCCGCCTGATTTTGGAGCCCAACATTCTTTAGGTATTTATCGGTTTATTCGCGTTTATTACGTGTGATACATACAGTGCATCAAGAATGCATAAAAGAGTAGCAAGAATGTGCCACTCAGCTGTCGGCCGAGTGTCGATGCGCTGCACCATAATTGCCGGAGGGGTTGGGAATTTCCCGACCCCTCCCCGGTAATTGCCTATGCGCTTTATTGCAGCGCAACCTGAGTCGGAGGGTCCCCATCCGTGCGGTCTAGCCTAAGTCGGGTGAGGGGCAGACCCAGACATGGGCTAGCATTTCGGCTGAGGGGAGGTAGAATTTTCAATTCCTGAGGGGGGTAGGAGCGCCTGAGGGGGGGGCTGACGGGGTGGTAAGCCAAAAAGTCCGATTTTTGGCTAAAATCAAGGTTTTTTGGCTTATTTTTCATTAAAATAAGCTATTCTGAGCTCATTTACACCTAATCCAGGCATATATTTATCATAATTTTCTATACAAAATTATTCCAAATAATTCCTGAGGGGGTAGCTAGCGGCCGGCTGAGGGGGGTAGGTCAGAGCTTGAGGGGGGCAACCCTCTCCCCCTTTGCCCATGTGTGGTCAGACCCACAGGCCATACCTCCCAGATCCCCCTGTTACATGATTGAACTAGAGTCAAAACCCTGATTTTTTTAAAAATGCTTGCTCTTAAAATCTGGAGACAAACCAGTTTAGCAAATAATTTTAGTCAAGCGGCCAACCTGTCCAATCCTATATGACGGATGCTATTTACAAACAGTCCTTACGCATATACTAATCCGCAAATTGTAATTTCCTGTCTGTTCAGATTTCAAAAACCGGGCCATGTCTGGGCTACCGTCCAACTGCCGATTCCGACTACGAGTGGTACACCTATCAGCAAGTTCACGAGAACGCAAAACAGTTTGGATTCGCTTTGCTCAAGTCGGGCTTAGAACATGGTGTGCATCAGTAGTTTACATAGACAAATTTGTCATTAGAGACAGTTCGGTTACAGGCACCGAGACCAAAGTTGGCATATATTCAGTCAACTGTCCGGAGTGGACCGTTTCAATGCTGGGCTGCATGACGCAGAATGTGGTTGTGGTGCCGTTGTACGACACTCTGGGTGCCGAAGCCATCAGTCACATTATCAACCAGGCTGACATTGAGTTCGTGGTCTGCGACAACTACAAGAAGGCTGTCAACTTGATGAAGGCAAAGGACAAGATGCCTTCGATCAAAAACGTGGTTGTCATCAAGGGAGATTCGGAACTCAAATGTAAAGTTGATTGGCTGATTGATCTTCTGATCAACGTCCTTCATTGTAGCGGAAGCAGACGCTCAGTCAGTTCTGACTGGAGTTCATCTGACCACCTTCGAAAGATTTATTCAAGCAGGTCAACCCACCGATCTGCATCTTCCCAAAGCCGACGATTTGTAAGTCAAATAGTGTAGAAGTGAGCTGAGTAAACTGAACCGCAATGCAGACTTATTCTCTGCTACACAAGTGGAACAACAGGAACCCCAAAGGGCGTGATGTTGACCCACAAAGCCATGGTGTCCATGTCAGGTTCGGTCACACTGGTCTGCAGTAAGTCTGGCATTCAACCGGGTGGGCCTGGAAAGTCCTGCATCAGCTATCTGCCATTGGCTCACATATTCGAACAAGTTGTGCAGGCCTACTGTCTATTCCATGGTGGAAAGATTGGTTTCTTCAGAGGAAACACCCTCACCTTGCTAGACGACATAAAGGTACCTTCTGTGGACATTGATTGGATGCTCTAAAGCACACTGTGCAAAACAGACTGTACTTATAGCAGAGGGTTGCCTTGCATACAGTTACTGTACTCAGTGTGCATACTGTGCACTTGTATGTTATGGTGGTGTTTTCCAGCACTCCAGTCTTCTGTACAGTTCAATTCACACCCCTAACACCATTCTATTACAGTGCTTATTGTGCACGGTATGACGCTTTACTCTAGTCTTACAGGTGCTCAAGCCGAACCTCTTCCCAGTTGTGCCTCGCTTGCTCAATCGCTTGTACGATAAGATCCAGTCCAACCTGTCCAAGGCCGGCAGAGTGTCTCAGTTCCTGTTCCGACAGGCCTACAACAGCAAACTGTCACAGCTGAAGCAAGGAATCTGTACCAGGGACACATTCTGGGACAAACTCATCTTCAAGTACTCTAGTCTTGCTCATTGCACTTATGGTTGACAACTGTTTCAGGAAAATTCAACAGGAAGTGGGCGGAAATGTGGAGTTCATGGTGACCGGAGCAGCGCCGGTGTCCTCCGAGGTCAGTTGTCTCTCTTTCACTTACAGACATCCAAATTGATGCAGGTGCTGGAGCTATGCAGAGTAGCGCTGGGCTGTGCATTGGTCGAGGGTTATGGTCAGACTGAATGTGCCGCCGCCTGCACTCTCACCACTCTTGGGGACGCCACTGGCGGTCACGTGGGCGTGCCTCTGCCCTGCTCTCACATTCGATTGGTCGACGTCCCTGATATGGAGGTTAGACCCTGCCCACTTTCTGCTCAATAGGTTCTCATGCACGTGTTGCAGTACTACGCAAAGAACAACAAAGGCGAAATCTGCATAAAGGGCCACACCCTCATGCTGGGCTATTACAAGGAGGAGGCAAAAACTGCTGAAGCGCTTGACGAAGAGGGTTGGCTGCACACAGGTGAGCTTCAGTTTGAAATCTTGAGCAAGCTAGCCTGTGTAACATCACTACCACGCTGTTTGTAATGGTTCAACACCATCCAAGTGAACCACCAATGTTCTGTTGTGTTGCCTGTGTTTATTGAACTATGGAAGTTGATTGCTTGCAGGTGACATCGGAGAGTGGCTGCCGAACGGGTGTCTGAAGGTGATCGACAGGAAGAAGCACATCTTCAAGCTGGCTCAGGGCGAGTACGTGGCTCCCGAGAAGATCGAGCAGGTCTATGTCAGGATGCCTTTGGTTGCTCAGATCTTTGTCGATGGAAACAGCACAGAACGCTATTTGGTGGCCGTTGTTGTCCCTGACAAAGAGGTACTATTCACTAGTTTTGCACTGCATTACACTTCACTGATCAACTGTTCATGTACTGATCTTTAGGCTGTGACCAAGTGGTGCAAGGACTCCGGGGCTAATGGACTGAAGTTTGAGGAACTGTGCCAAGACCCCTCATTGTGCCAGTTTCTGCAGAAGGAAATGAACAAGTTTGGAAAGGCCAACGGACTGAACTCGATCGAGCAAGTCAAGTCGGTGCATTTGTCCCCCGAGGAGTTCACTGTAGAGAACGATCTACTGACGCCCACTCTCAAGTCCAAGCGTCCACAGCTTAGAGCCAAATACCGAGACGTAATTGACCGATTGTATCTTGACAACAATCAGAATGTGACCAAGGTTTGAATGAGGTTCGTAATTTAACTTCCTGTTCCGGTTTGGTTCTGGTTCGTAGACTAAGCTCCTGTGCCGGTTGTTCTGTTATGCATTTAGGTTTTGACTTCTCTTCGGTTTAGGTGCGCATAATTCTTGTTTCTTTGTTTGTTCATAATGTATTTGAGACTGTGATAACTGGTTATTGCCATGATAATTTTCAGTATTTTTATTGGTTTTTGACAAATTGTTACTGATTTTTTATCTTGTTGTTGTGTTTGGTGCGGTGTTTCAAAGATTTCTAAGAATGAAAAATAATAAAGATACAGTACGTATGCTTCGTAAAATTATTAGAATTTTATGTACTTGTATGTCAACTGGTCTGCAGAGTGGCAGAGGTTGGTTGGGGTCGGGCGTTTTTTGCAAAGGGGCGTAAAGTTTAAAAAATTGCATGATTGGGGCAGGGTAAGAAAATTTAGAAAAATTGGCCCAAAATGTGTCTAAAAGGCATTCTGAGCATAAATTAACACAGATTAGAAGCTTTAGCAGTTTAAGGCGACCTGGTTGGGCTTCCGTCCGACCAGAGCGAGAACATTTTTGAAAATTTAGCGTTCAAAAACGCATTTTAAAAGACATTCTGAGCATAAAATAGACAGTTTTAATTTTAGTACATAATTGATTAGTTTCTCTTATTTTTGACAGACTTTCTCTTCCTACCTCCACCGCAGTGGCGTACCCACCCTACACCCCCTGGATACGCCACTGCTGCCAGGTGGGGTTCCTGGGGTTTCGCCCAGGAGGGGTGTCCAGAATGCCGAGAAATATGTGCACCTTATGCAAAAAAGTTGTTATTTAAAGCATCCAAACAGCTAAAAACAAGCTTGAAATGACAAAAAGGTTTCTAAAACACCTTGGACAAGAGAAAGGCTAAATTCGATTAAGAATGGAAGTTTAAGGTAACATTGAGGAGGTTAGGTGGTTTGGCCTTTCTAGCTAGATCGTACCAACCATTCGAACTAAAGTCGAGCAAACATGCACTAACCATTGTGTTTGATATTGTATGTATAGAGCATTTGAAACATTGCATTGCACCCTGCAAGAAAAACAACAAGCCGCAAAATTTTAAACGATTTGTTTGAGATACAGATTTTCCCACTTTTCGCCTGGATTTTTTCCTTTAGTCCAGAGATATAGCCTTATCAAAATCGGCCTGCTTAACCATGGAACGAAGTATTTGAAGTCGAATTCCTGGTTTACTTATCAAAATTTAGATTCAAAAATTGACGATTTTAAAGTACTTTCAGCTTTCGACGCCAAACTTACGTTTTCGTGGTTTGAATTTCAAGGGTCTATCAATGTTAGTCAGTGCCTCTTAGTAATCAAATCAGGGAAAGAAACCAACATACGTACAGCAGTAACGATTATTTGGACCGGTTGAATGAGCACCTTCCGTCGAAGTAGTCCAAAGTTGGAGTAAATACGGGTGAGCTGAAACTTGAATTTAGAGTAAAAAAATTCCGCTGCAAAATTACCCAATCGGTGCTGGCTACAGGTAGATACCACTAGTTATGCATTTGGCGGCCGGGCTGGGCTAGATTTTTCAAGAGCAGGGATGCCTACATATCAGAATTCTACAATACTGATTGCGTTACCATACCATCCCATATCAAATTTAAACTTTGAACTAGGTAGGCATCTAAGGGACGTCCTCGAGACGGGCCGGACTATCACTGCTGCGTTTAAGAATAGTTAGATACAATATTGTGGTCAAAAACAAGTTTCGAGTTTGTCTTAACCCCAATTAAATGTATGACATTTTTATATAGTTTGTTTGAAGCGGGCTGGGCCGAACGTTGAATTTAAACTTCATACAATGTACATAAGCACGAAATCCGGCTTCTTCCGGAACCAAACTCACTACAGAATCTTAATTTAAGAGCTTATAATCGTTGCATTGCCTTAGAATAGACATTTTGTTACTTTTATGACGTTGAATCATTGGCCCGATAAAAGGCTAAAAAAGCTGAGCCGTCGCATTAAAGGCGCCAGTTTTTGTTTGAGTGGCAAAAGCATTACGAATAGCTAAGCAGCTCTTTAAAAACGCTTATGCTAGTCTTACGTTGAACACTTCCTCTGCAAATACATCGCAAATCTTATACTTAATTAAAGCACAGCACACAGAGTCGTAACCCTTACTAGCAGAAGCTACTCCATTTGGAGTAGTACCCCACAAAGAATCACGCTTTGCGTGCGGCTGTTTGTTAGCCAGCCATAAATGTGATTGGAAAATGAAAGTGCAAAAAAGTGATTGGCCAGTGACACACGTCAATCACGCTTTTTGTCAGACAATGCACAGTGCTGCATGCAACGCGTGATTGGCCAGTCACAGCAAATCACGCTTTTTTGAAAATTTCAGTGAATGCAAAAACATTCACTGCGTGATTACCATTTTTTAGGCACGCATTTCATGTCCCTATGGCCAGGCACGCAAAAAATTTCTGCGTCTAAGAGGTGACAGAGCAGCTTCCTTAAATGTTTTAAATAATCAAGTAGAAGCTACCTCAGCAAAGACCATTCCAAAATAGCGCTGAATACTGTAGAAAGTAGAGTAGGTATCGTTTCCGGAGATGAGCAGAAACTTGTTAAAAGTGGAGACATCGACGATAAACAACAAATCAATGAACAGATTTTTCGAATCGCTCACATCCGAACTCGCCGATCTACTACGTCGGACATGTCCGGGCTTGATCTGAAGCACTTTGAGATTGGAATTAAGAGAGTTGTGATGAAAATTTCTCTTTACCACAGGCATCAACGTTCCATAGCGCAGCTCCGAGACCGGAACTGTTTGCGCCGACCAAATTTGAGCTGGAATATCGGGTGATTTTAAAAGTAAAATGCTCTTGTAAAATGCAATGCCAGCACTATAAATCGGTGAACTGAAGGAAGAATGTTTCAGTGGAAACATGAATCAAACGAGCAAATTGTTATAGTTGCTGCAATCAACGGACTTCGTGATGCTTAACTAGGCCAGACTGACTCAAAACTGTCAGAAAACAACAGAAAAGGCCAAAGTTTGCCATCTAAAAAAGGGCAAAATGAAAATGCTGTAAGAAAATTTGCATATAGAGTTTATTGGTGAAGCCTGTCAAGGACTGTTTCATGCCTGTTTCGTGATTTATATCTATGTAAGACACCTATTTCTGTGCTGAAAAGACTCTGGAAGGCGCTAGAAAGGGTTAGGAATCATGAAACCAGGCTAGGATACTCAGAACTTGAGCTGGAGTTTTTTCCGCGATTTTGGAAAAAACCTAAAAAACACGCCGAGGTTTTTAGGAAAAATATCCAACTCTGGCAACTTTATTCAATAAGAAAGTTAAAAATCGCCATAATAGCGTTTTAGAGCTAGGAACCAGCAAAAATGACAGAAAATGCTTCAAAAAACACCGATTTCATTTAAATGTCTGCAGATGAAATGTCAAAATTCAGCTACCAAAAGGTTTTTTAAGCTAACTCTTAGTGATTCCCCAGCCAGTTTGTTAGTACTAGTTAGTTTGTTTTGTTAGTTTGTCAAGATCTAGGGGTAATCCCCAATCCATGTACTGTATGAAACCCCCTACGCAAATTATAGAAAAAATCTCTCCAAACTTCCCCTATCGATAGATTTTGTTGCTAAATCGGAAAAATCCCCTAAACCTGCCTGCGTACCTGCCATGGAAGCGTTGGGAGTGAGCAGAAGGAGAAGCCAGAAAGTGGAGTACATAACGAGGGAAAGAGGGCAGAGGCGCAGCGGGAAAAAGAGCAAATGCGGCAGGTAGTGGCTGGGCCAGGAGGCGAGTGCATATTTTAGAATGGGCCGCTTTTTAGAGTGGCCCATGAGGTTGGGAGATGATGATAAGTGGGCTTGGCTTTTTGCCGTCGCCATTTGCACCAGCCGGCAGCTATCGGCACTGGCTCTACGCATTTGCACCTTTAGCTGGCCTTTAAATCAGCCCGTTTACAACTTGAAACAAGCAATTTTTTGGCTCGCTCACACCAACCAACCAACCGACCAACCAGCCCGGCCACCACCGATCGGTGGAGAGGCTGGGCCGAACGTCAGAAGTGGTAAAAGTTGAGAAGTTTGGAGGCTTTTTTGCAGTGTCAGAAGAGTAAAAAGTTGGCCTCTCTCTTGTTTTTGACCGGCCCACCAGAGTTGGAAAGCGACTAAGACTGATTGGGTGTCGGTTGAGTCGATTTCGCTAATCAAACTTGGCATCGTGTACGGCTGCCGTTTTTTACCGGTCTATGTGTTTTTGGTTAACGTCAAAGACGATCGGGTTGCTACAAAAAGGATAGCAATGTTTCAAATCAGTCTTATTTTCTCCAGCTGACAGCGTTAGTTAATAGTTTCAAGTATTGCCTATCTTGTCATATCTCAGCTGAAAGTAAAATCTCTTTTTTGCTTGTGGGCAATTGCACATACTGAAGGCACACCCTCGCTCAGATTTTTATTATGCAGTAAATAATAGCCCATTACAAACCCATGCAAAGGTCTTTAAAGTTTTATGTCCTGGTGGATTTATATTTGACTATTTACTAAATTTACTACAAATTCAGCCTGTCAATTCAATTTTTATTTTATTTTACTACAAGTCTTTTATTACTTTTTACAATTCAATTACCTTTTGTCCGAACACAATTTCGAACTCGAATTTCTTTTGGGTAGCTTTTAGAGTAGAGTAAGAATTTTTGGTCCAAAACTATTTATAAGAAAACATTTTTACGCACTCCCCCGAATTTTGGCCCGGAGCCCCAACCCTCTCCTCCTTCGGCAAATGACCTATTTTTTGTATTATATTTTTTCATGTATGCAATTCAATTCTTCATGTAATAAATAGGTCTATACCATGCAAAGGTGAACCTGCTTCTTTCCTTTGGCGTGTAGTGTTTATTCCATATCACGAGCGTCAAATTTTTCCGCATTGTAAAGGCATAGTTCCAATCCAAATCTCAAAGACTCCATACCAAGTTTCGTCCATCATCGCCGTCGCAACAAACGCAGCAGAACTGGGCGTCACAAACAAAAACGAAATACCTTGCCTGCCACCCTTCAACATTGATACATTCCATCGTACATAGAAAAGTAAAAATTTACGCCCACCAAATTATGCGAATCTTGATCTACCATGAGTTTTCTGCTCGAATTCAGATATTCCTCAGCCTAAACTCACACCTTCAAAAACCAGTATACTTAGCATACAACGGAACACCCTTTCAACGTGTTTTTCATCTTTGAACCTCAACAATACCAATGTTCGCACAGACACAGGCCTGTAAGACGCGTTCTTGTAAAAAAACAAAAAAAGCAGATTTTAAGTCTCGTATATAGAAAGCTCAGCGCGCGCCAAATTTAAAGGTATAAACGAATTATTTGGGACGATAAACTGTCAATAATACTTTTTGCGGGCTTTGACGCGCTGGCGCGTTTTCAAAATTACCCTATGTAGCTATGTATATTTAAGCTTGCTTGCCCATGAGCACGTCAAATATTGTTTCTTTATGAAAGAAAAGCTGTTGTAGGTAGAACAATTCAACATAAGTGCGGTAAATTCAAGCCAGAGCTACATACATCTACGTGTAGAAACGGCAAACTTACTGAGATGTTGGTAGCACTACTGTTGCTATGGGTATTCGAATCTGAATTGGGTATGGGTATGGGTAGGTATTTTTCAAAATACCCATACCCGGGTATGGGTATGGGTAGGTATTTTAAAAATACCCGGGTATCGGGTATAAATCGGGTATTTTTCATTAAAATCGTGAAATTCCTCAAAAATGCCAAATTTCGATTGGTTTAGCAAAAATAGATTTTAAACCGCTTTTTTGGACAACTATTATGTGTTCAGTGAAGCTGATGTAGTAGTAACTGTTACAGTTTTACTTCACAGTTACTAGAACACTTTTGAATTTTCGAATACTTTTGTAGATTAACATTGACAAATGAATCTAATCAGCTTTCTCGAATCTGGAGTATAATTTCTAATAGTTCTTCCTGATTCTGGGTCACCCACCATAAAAATTTCAGCTTGCTGTAAATACATCCCAGTATTAAGACGAAGTGCATAGAAACGTTGTAACCATCTAATTAAAGTCCAACTAAATTTACTAGCCTTACAATGGTATTTACAGGGTTCGTGCGGCTTTCGTATTGCAAAATTATCTGACTTTTCCATGACTAAAGCCACAATTCCCTGACCAACCAGCTCCAGCCAGTGTGAGAAAATTTCGAAAAATTTGCTTCGTAAACCGCATTTAAACGGTATTCAGGGTACAAATTTCCGGTTTAAGTAGCAGTAAAAAGTGAGAAGACCGATTTTCAAAATGGGTGGTGTGTAAAGCCCTGTTGGGCGCTGATGTTCCTATGGCTATCAAATTTTTCCCCGACCAGACACCAAATTCCCTGACTTTTCCCTGATTACCTGACGTTTCCACGACTCCCTGACTTTCCAGGTCCGCACGAACCGTGATTTATCCTCAAAGGGAGCACCAAAATGGAAGTCCGATTTCTTCTAATAGAAACTTACTGTTATGCACGCAAAAGTCTTTTTATGTACTCAACGTACATTTGTAATAAAAATTCAGCTTTAGTCAAATACCATGTTTTATGCATGTCACAGAATATGTACTGTGAATTTTGCAGTGAGAGATTGAGGTGCATAACAACCCAAAGCATTCCTTTCTGAGCCCGCAAGCGTTTTTCAGTAAGATGTTTTCATGGTGTTTTATGCATAAAATTAAAGAACGCCAAAATGCTTAGTTGTACAATTCTTGAAACAAATTAGATGGATAACTAACCTTTCCGAAACAGTAAATGAGTGTATAATGCAAGGCAAAAACGGTATTTCTATTTAACACTTCCTTAAGAGAGTTTTTACAGAAATAACGTGTGCGTTTGCGCGATTTTTTTCAAAAAAATACCCATTAAAATACCCGGTATTTTTCAAAAAATCGGGTATACCCGGGTATGGGTATTTCAAAAAGTACCCGGGTATGGGTATACCCAATTTCGGGTAGTTTTACTCAAAAATACCCAGTTTCGGGTATGGGTATGGGTATACCCGATCAACAGTAGGTAGCACTCAGTTATTCTATTATAATTTTCGTGCTGTCACCAGGCAGCAAAGGTATAAACACTCAGTTTACACTGTACTTGTCAACGCTTTTTATTCAACATAAATTCGAATTACAAATTTGACGCAGGCTTTGCGAGTCTACCATCTGTCAACATTGCAACAACTGTCAACAAACAATAAAAATTTTGCTTCCAAAACACGCAAAGGAAATGCTATTGTAGGACTAACGGCTGCAGTTTAGGCACTAGCACAGGTACTTGCGTAGATGAAGAACGACAATGTGTCTATAAAGGGACGAATCGGTGCAACGTTGGCGACTACAACGGCACTAAAAGCACCACTGAAGATGGAACGTCTTGTAGGAGTTGGTTTGGCTGGCACAAACGCAAGTACAACATCGACGGCTACCACAACCACTGCAGAATAACTCAGATCAACAACTACCCTTGGTGCTTCACCAGTGACACCGAATGGGCTGCTTGCTTCAAAGCATGTGATGACTCAGGTGCAGACTATACGCTTTTCTCACCTCTCATGATCAGATTTCAGCTGACCTTTGTACAAACGAGCTCAGAGATTGTGCATTCCATGGACATGCAAAGTGCGTTCCGGGCGCTTACACTGGAAACAAACGGACAAGTCGCTCGGGACGGCCTTGCAGAAATTGGACCGATAAGGAGAAACTGGGGTACCATCTGTCAGCTGATGTGACCAACGAATGCAGAGTGACAACCGGAGCCAAATATCAGAAGGCACCCTACTGTTTTGTGGGGCAAGCGACCGACTACATTTGGGAATATTGTTTTCATCAATGTCCTACTCAAGAAAAGGGTAAATTGACAATTGAAAATTATTTTTCAAATGACAATACATTTTTTCCTTATGCGTTTTATTTATGTGCGTATTGAACTCACGTTGGGTGCAATATTGGAATTTAGTAAGTAAAAATTAGTAAGTAAATTCACCCTATGAGTTTAGTAAGTTACTGTAAAATTGTCGAGTTACCTAGTTATGGGTTTAGTTAAAATAAACTACAGTCATGTCTCGTTACTCCGAACCTCGTTAATCCGCATATTCGCCTTCCGGACAAGATTAGGCGAGGTCCCAATTTTCCCCCATGTTATATGACTCGTTAATCCGGATCCGGATTCGTTAATCCAGACGCAAGATTTTGGGTCCCAACTTCGAAGTTTGGATGGTAAAGTTATTCGTTAATCCGGATTTGGTTAATTTGGACAAAATCCATGCCCAATTTTTCAATTCAGGTGTGAATTTTCAATTGAATAATGCTTTTCGTTGAGTCAGAATGTAATTGTTTTTGCGTTTTTAGGAGCTATAATCAGCTGAAATAAGTTTTTGAGTTTTAATTAGGAGGTACAGCTGCAGAATCTGATATGCAACTAAGAAAAAGCTGTCATTTAGGCCTTTGACCCGAGAAACAGTGTTTTAGCTTTGATTCGTTAATCCTGAAATTCGGTAATGCGGACAAAATTGGCCGGTCCCAACAAAGTCCAGACATGACTAGAAATAAGGTCATTTTAACCGATTTCTTTTAGCTCTGTGAGAGAGCTCCCTATCGAATAGAACCTGAATAAAACCAGAGAATCTTTAAGAATGTAGACTCCACCAACAAACATAGCATGTGGCCCAAGCGCCTATCTTTTAACACTACAACTAAACTGAATCTTACTAAACTCATAACTCTCAGGATCTAAGCAGTGCATCTTGATATGGTTTCATCAGCCAATCAAGAGTTATTATTTCTGTTTCATTTAAAAAGATTCGTTCAAATCGGTACTGAGTTGTGGTTTCTGCAGTAAAAATCTGTTGGGTTGGTTATCTTGACGGCCTCTGCATACTGAGCAATTTTCAGGATACCCATGTCTACGCGAAGACGGCGGGATGACGTGCACCTATGAATGGCCAGAAGGGTGTTACATACCAGGCTCATACACAGGCACTCGTAATCACACAAGAGACGGCCGGCCTTGCAGAGCTTGGAATAAAGCTGAGAAAGAATACTACAATATGTTTGGCGAGCACTACAACCACTGCAGAGTGACCAAAACTTATTATGTACCCTGGTGCAAGCTGGTTGGTCGTTATGATCTTGATGGCTTCTGTTTCAAGCCCTGTCCACTGCCGCCTTCAGGTGTTGAGATTTTACAGCCGTTCTCTCTCTGCAAAACGATCAGCCGGTTCTTTGATATTTTGATTGCCTTTGTTTCGAGCATTGACCTTTCTGAAGCATCAGATGAATAGTGCAAGAGAATTTAAGAGTCAGTCTCTGAACCGATCGAGTCTTGGTCCTTTGCCATATTCAGACCCCAAAAATGAAACTTTGGCGTGGAGGGCTCAAAGTTGGAGGACTAATACGTATGGATAGGTTATATAACCACCGCAAAGGATATCCCGATTCGGCGCTCCACGCTCGAGATACGGCCTTCTGAAAATCGGTCCGCTGAACTATGGGACCAAAATTTCAAAATCGAATTTCTAGCGCACTAATCAGTTATGGGACTTAAAAATTGGGGGTTTAAGGTAAGTTTCAGAGTACTTTCAGAATCAACGGTCGAATTCCATTTTCAATGAAAAAAAATTTTTTCGACCCCCTTTGGAGCCCCCTAGCTTCTCTGGAACCCCCCCTACACCGTTTTTTTATTTCAGAATATTGTAGCGCTTACAATTCCCTACAGTTTGGTATAAGCCACATTGGCTGACCCGTGGAAGAAAGTGGTGAAATATGGCTTCAAAGTTGAAAAATCCTCAAATTTTTAGTTTTGGTACTGCACCAAAATTTCCTGCTGGAGTTTCTAGCGCACTAATCAGTGTTGGGACTTAAAAATTGGGGGTTTAGGGTAACTTTTAGAGTGCTTTCAGAATCAACGGTCGAATTCCATTTTCAACGAAAAAAAATTTTTTTCGACCCCCTAGCTCGTCTGGGCCGTTTCAGGCAAGTGAGCTAGGGGGTTTGTGCCCGTTTCCTCCTTTCCCGTTTCCTCTTTTCCCGTTTCCTCCTTTAAGAGTCCCGTTTCCTCCTTTTTCATTTTTTTGCGTTTTAACAAAATTCAGACTGCTTTAAGGTTTTCCATGATGTTAGAATAGCGCCAGGCTTTACTTTTTAGTATTGCATTATTATAAGACTGCTTTAAGAGTCAGTCTCTGAACTGATCGAGTTTTGCCCCTTTGCCCTATTCAGACCCAAAATTGAAACTTAGGCGCAGGACGTTGAAAGTTGGTGCACTGATACCCCTTGATGAGTTGTTAGGCCACTGCAAAGGAATACCGAATTCGACGCTCCACGCTCGAGATATAAGCCCGCGAAAATCGGCTCTCTTAACTATGGGACCAAAATTTCCAACTATGATTTCTAACCTACCAGTTGGAGTTTGAAGTTAAAAATTATAGTCTTTACACAACTTTTTGAGTACGTTAAGATTGCCCAGTCCAATTTCACTTTTGAGGAAAAAAATTTTTTTCGGCCTCCTTTGGCGCCCCATAGCTCGTCTGCAACCCGCCCTAGTCATATCTTTTTATTTCAGATTATTGTAGCGCTATCAATTAGCTACCTTTTGATGTAAAATACGTCGAGCCAACTGCCCGCGTTTTTGAGAAATATGGCTCCAAAGTTGAAAAACCCCAGACTTTTGCATTATTTTTTGTGCATAATATTTCCAACTATGATTTCTAACCTACCAGTTGGAGTTTGAAGTTAAAAATTATAGTCTTTACACAACTTTTTGAGTACTTTAGGATTGCGCAGTCCAATTTCGCTTTTGAGTAAAAAAATTTTTTTCAACCTCCTTTGGCGCCCCATAGCTCGTCTGCAACCCCCCTAGTCATATCTTTTTATTTCAGATTATTGTAGCGCTATCAATTAGCTACGTTTTGGTATGAAGTACGTCGAGCCAGCTGGCCGCGTTTTTGAGAAATATGGCTTCAAAGTTGAAAAACTCCAGACTTTTGCATTATTTTACGCACAAAAAATAATGCAAAAATTCGGGGTTTTTGAAATTTGAAGCCACATTTCTCAAAAACGCGTGCAGCTGGCTCCGTGTTTTACACCAAAACGTAGCTAATTGATAGCGCTACAATAATCTGAAATAAAAAGATATGACTAGGGGGGTTGCAGACGAGCTATGGGGCGCCAAAGGAGGCCGAAAAAAATTTTTTTCCTCAAAAGTGAAATTGGACTGCGCAATCTTAAAGTACTAAAAAAGTTACGTAAAATCCACAATTTTTAACTTCAAACTCCAACTGGTAAGTTAGAAATGCGAGTTTGAAATTTTGGTCCCATAGTTAAGAGAGCCCATTTTCGCGGGCTTATATCTCGAGCGTGGAGCGTCGAATTCGGTATTCCTTTGCAGTGGTTTAACAACTCATCAAGGGGTATCAGTGCACCAACTTCAACTTCCTGCGCCAAAGTTTCAATTTTGGGTCTGAAGAATGAGACTCGATCGGTTCAGAGACTGACTCTTAATATGTGCTTTCCATGTTGTTTCCCGGCCTAGCGGGGCCGGCCGGTGGCCCAACAAAGGCTGCCCAACAATGGGTTACCAACAAAGGGTGCCCAATAAACGGCGATTAGATTAGTAAATTACAAGTGTAATTACAAAGAACAAAAGAAATGTAAAGAAGTGGGCAGTGTCAGTGAGGTCAGTGTTGGTGCGTGTACCTCCCCTCTGGTTACTCTCCTCTAGCCGTGTCTGTAAGACTGTCTGTCGAGTTGTGTCTGTCGCCAACATAAACGTGTCAGGCGATTATGGAGCAATTAATTTCTTATCAGACACAACGTGGCAAAAGTGCCGTCTATTATCGAGGCTACCGATACTTTAAGATCGAAGGAAACCCGGAACTGGATCGCATCCGGTGGCGTTGCAACACCTCAAATCGCTGCTGTTCGATTGTTCTCAAGTCGATTTTTTATATTCCTATTCTCTGTCCTTAGCCTTAGTCCAATCTGCAAAATTATAAGAGACTTTTGTTGATTTATAAGTGTGTTTGTGTCTGTACGTCATTCGTATGTGTGCTAGTTAGAAGTAAAGCCTTGCGCTATCATAGGAAACCTTAAAGCAGTCTAAATTTTGTTAAAACGCAAAAAACTGAAAAAGGAGGAAACGGGACTCCTAAAGGAGGAAACGGGAACGGAGGAAACGGGAAAGGAGGAAACGGGAAAGGAGGAAATGGGAAAGGAGGGAACGGGAACATGCCAGCTAGGGGGCCCCAAATGCTGGAAAAAAATTTTTCGTTGAAAATGGAATTCGACCGTTGATTCTGAAAGTACTCTAAAAGTTACCCTGAACCCCCAATTTTTAAGTCCCAACACTGATTAGTGCGCTAGAAACTCCAGCAGGAAATTTTGGTGCAGTACCAAAACAAAAAATTTGTGGATTTTTCAAGTTTGAAGCCATATTTCACCACTTTCTTCTACGGGTCAGCCAATGTGGCTTATACCAAACTGTAGGGAATTGATAGCGCCACAATATTCTGAAATAAAAAAAACCGGTGTAGGGGGGTTCCAGACGAGCTAGGGGACTCCAAAGGGGGTCGAAAAAAATATTTTTCGTTGAAAATGGAATTCGACCGTTGATTCAGAAAGCACTCTAAAAGTACCCTAAACCCCCAATTTTTAAGTCCCAACACTGATTAGTGCGCTAGAAACTCCAGCAGGAAATTTTGGTGCAGTACCAAAACTAAAAATTTGAGGATTTTTCAACTTTGAAGCCATATTTCACCACTTTCTTCCACGGTTCAGCCAATGTGGCTTATACCAAACTGTAGGGAATTGTAAGCGCTACAATATTCTCAAATAAAAAAAACGGTGTAGGGGGTTCCAGACGAGCTAGGGGGCTCCAAAGAGGGTCGAAAAAAATTTTTTTCGTTGAAAATAGAATTCGACCGTTGATTCTGAAAGTACTCTAAAAGTTACCCTAAACCCCCAATTTTTAAGTCTCAACACTGATTAGTGCGCTAGAAATTCGATTTTGAAATTTTGGTCCCATAGTTAAGCGGACCGATTTTCAGAAGGCCGTATCTCGAGCGTGGAGCGTCGAATCGGCATATCCTTTGCGGTGGTTATATAACCTATCCATACGTATTAGTCCTCCAACTTTGAGCCCTCCACGCCAAAGTTTCATTTTTGGGTCTGAATGCTGAAACTCGATTGGCCCAGAGACTGACTCTTAAGGTGATTAGGTTTAGGTATGAAGTGTGTGGAGCAGAAAACAAACTGTGCATACACAGACTCAGAAGCGTGTCAACTCTACACCTCCTACACTGGCCGGAAGGAGAGTGATAAGCAAGGAAGAGAGTGTTACAACTGGTTCCTCGGTGGCAACTACACATATGTCGGTCAACCTCAACACCACTATTGCAGGATTGTAACTGGTCTTAAGAGTACCCCTTGGTGCTACGGTATTTATCATTATGGAGCTACAGTTCTATCGGAGGAAGAAAAATGCTTTGAAGACTGCCCGATCCGTGAGTCGGAAAACAGTCAAGGATTTCTTAACAGTAGTGGAGTGGTAGTCTGTAACCTGAACATCTGTTGGAGCAAATAAGTGAAGAGTTGCCCATTGTCTTTGTCATTATTGTCAATGTCTAAAGGGCATTGTGTCATACATGTAGTTGGGGGGAATGGGGGGTATTTCCCCCCCAGGCCCGATTTTCGGAGAAAATTCCCCCCCCAGCCGGATTCTGGGGGGGGGATTTTTTGAAACCCTATTTTGGGTTTGTAAACCTGCAAACAGGGTTCCAGAAGCCCTGGTTAGGGTTTCAGAAACCCAACTTGGGTTCCGGAGCCCTAGTTTGGGTTTCAAAAACCCTAAATAGGGTTCCGGAACCCTGTTTTTGGGTTACTGAAACCCTAAATAGGGTTCCGGAACCCTAATTTGGATTACTGAAACCCTAATTTCGGTTACTGAAACCCTAAATAGGGTTCCGGAACCCTAATTTGGGTTACTGAAACCCTAATTTTTGGTTACTGAAACCATAAATAGGGTTCCGGAAGCCTATTTTGGGTTACTGAAACCCTAAATAGGGTTCCGGAACCCTAATTTGGGTTACTGAAACCCTAAATAGGGTTCCGGAACCCTAATTTGGGTTCCTGAAACCCTAAATAGGGTTCCGGAACCCTAATTTGGGTTACTGAAACCCTAATTTCGGTTACTGAAACCATAAATAGGGTTCCGGAACCCTATTTTGGATTACTGAAATTCTAAATAGGGTTCCGGAACCCAAATTTGGGTTTCTGGAGGGCCGAAATAGGGTTCCAGAACCCTAATTTGGGTTTCTGGAGGGCCGAAATAGGGTTCCGGAACCCTAATTTGGGTTACTGAAACCCTAAATAGGGTTCTACAACCCTAATTTGGGTTTCTGGAGGCCCAAAATAGGGTTCCGGAACCCTAATTTGGGTTTAAATATCTCTAAAGAAGGTTCCAGAAATGCATTTTAACTGTATTATGTCGAATAAAATGGGTTTTTTTGCACGTTTTAAACCAAAATTAGCTTTTTTTGCACATTTTAAATTAAAAATAAGGTTTTTTCCACGTTTTACAGCAAAAATAGGGTTTTAAACGGAATTTTTGCACTTCAGACAGGATTTTTACCCGATTTTTAGTCCTCAAAACCCTGTTTTGAGCCCAAAAAAACGTCGCTGAAACCCACTTTTGGACACCAAAAAAAGGTCGCTGAAACCCCCTTTGGGCATAGCCCTGAAACCCTATTTTGGATCAGAAAAATTCCCCCCCCAGCCGAAAACCCAGCTACATGTATGCATTGTGTGCAACTAACATGTTTCGTATGCTGTGCAAAGATGCTTTGATAATCAACCGTTTCAGCCACATTTAGCAGCTGTGTTGATGAGGCGCAGCAATGCGCCCACCAGGGAACAATGAGGTGTTTTAAAGACAGCTACACTGGCTCAAAGACTCAGACTCGCACTGGCAAATCATGCGATAAATGGGAAGGAACCGATGACAACCATTGCAAAGTAACCGATGGAGAATACCAGTTTGCACCTTGGTGCTATACCAATAGAGCAACTTATGAGTGGGAGTACTGTTTTGATCCCTGCCCTGATCCGTACGCAGGTAAAAGGACCCAAATTTTGCTAGTCATGACTGCTGCATGCTAAGAACACACATGTGTGGATGAGTTCAATCAGTGCGTCCACGGTTCATCGCGTGAGTGTTTGAGGAACGCCACTCTTGCACCTCACATATACACCGGCACAAAGAATAGGACCAGGAAGAACGTGCCATGTGTAAAATGGGAGGACGTGCCCGATGCCCAAGCGGCCAACTTTCTTGTGGCCAACAACTACAATCACTGTAGAGCAACACTAGCCTATCACCCTTGGTGTTTCACTAAGACCGTCAGAGAGCCTCCTTTTTGGGACTATTGTTTCGACAATTGTCCATACCCAGCACCAGGCACAACGGACTACGATCACGTGGCTCTGTGACAGTTTTTACTTTTGCAGACCATTGCAATGAACTTGTGCAACATCTGGAGACCAGCAGTGATTTTCAGCATGCCAGACCAGAAGCATTTAATGAGGAGGTGGAGCTTTGGTGTTGTACATGGGCAGACCAACTGAAAAACAACCTGACACAACCGAGAAGTTACTGTGAACAGCTTGCTCACGAACACACCACAGGACGTTATGGTCAGTTGACATCTTGAAAACCATCTGCACATATTCAGTGCTGGATTGCAGTGCTGGGTGAGCCGTTCCACTGCAAAGACAAGCTATGGCGGTTTGGATACTTTGAGATTTGCACAAAAGGATATCACTTTGATCACCACTACTCTGTGTAAGAGTGTATACTGTACTCTACATCTAACTGGTCATCTGCCACAGAGGACAGTGTGTAGTGGAGTCTGCTACTAGGAAAACTATGGCGATTTTAAGAACATACTAAGACACGTTTTCTGTAAAAACCGACTTTTTGATGAGCCTGTCGGTACAGTTGCCCTGACTTTGTTGGACCTTCGAACTTTATATATCGTTGCATAGCCCTCCTCTCACATCATAAGAACGACATTTGAATTTTTGAATTTCCCACTCTCCTTCGAAAAACTGTGGGAAAACGCCAAAAATGGTTTTCCGACCATAACAACGGAACAAAACAACATTTTTCAAATTTAATTACATACACATACACATACACATACACATACACATACACATACACATACACAAATTACCATACACATTTGCTAGTGATTGTGTATACGCTACACATACACATCCACATCCACATCCACATACACATACACATACACATACACATGCACATACACATACACATACACATACACATACACATACACATACACATACACATACACATACACATACACATACACATACACATACACATTTGCAAACGCCAATACCAAACAACAGTAAGTAGAATGATGAACTGATGAATAATCATAAATCTGAGAAGAGCATTTCAGCACGTAGCTTATACCAATTGAAAAAACGAGTTGTATGAACGAAAAGTGGATGAAAAATTTTTAGTGGGGATAGCTAGCAGCAAGCTTCTAAGCTTTTTTGGGGGTAAGCCGCTGAACTTCGCCAAACTTCTTAGTGCGGTTGGCGGTCAGAAATATTGCATTTTTTAGTTTACCTTACCATCACCTACTAGCAGACGGATTACCAGTTGCATGCAATGGTTTGCACTTTGCAGTGATACGAAGTACGAGCTTTTGTAGGTGTAAAATCAGACAGTGGAAAGAGAAGTGTAACGTCCAAATGAACAGCGGAAAGAAGCCGTATGAGGTTCGGGAGTACTGGGTGGTGCCTGCACACGGTTCAGTCCTGGGCACAGTGTTTGCCGCTCCGTTCCTGTTGACTGAACATCCTGAGCCGACCTTCAATGGCTATACCACTGTTACTGTGATCAAAACCGACCTGATCGTTTCGAGGGACATCTATGTCAGGGGCAACTGGTTCACTCGCACTGACATCATACGCACTCTGAAAAGAGAAAACGTTTGCTATGTACATGAGGTTACGGCTAAGCCCCGAGAACGCATCGATTTGTACAGGCGCCATGGCTAGTAAATGGTGTAGATTGAAGCTATCCTATTGGAGTGCGATAAAGTGCAGTCTCTCTCTACCAGCACACACCCAGTCCACCTACTTATTTTCCGTCAGGTGGGGGTTGGAGGCGGCGTTTCGCCCAGAGTGGGGTCCAAAATTTCAAAAATCTCCAAAACGCCTGTAAATGCGTTTTTAGAGCGTTTATCTCCGTAAGCAGGCCAGAAATCGCTATTTTAAGAGTCAGTTCGCGAGAAACGATGTGCTATGTGCAAATCGAAAAATCGGCCATCGCTAAAACTTAGTTCTGCCGACCACCTAAACGATGACTTATGCTAAATTTGAAGAGCACAGCCCTCTATGTACCCTGGTTCACCAGGGTTAGCCTTCCGAAGCAGTGTGGGCAAGCCGCAAAAGCTGACTTTAACGGGTCACGTTTGACTGAGTGTAACTTGCGTTGCGATCACAGCCAGCTAGAACGTTATGGTAGTTGTCAAACGAATCGCCGTGTCATTGGCTTTCTTTTGCAATATAAATAATACGGTTTCGTTGTTTCGTTCTGTAATGGCGAGCCTTCGAATACAGAAAGTTCCCCCTACAAATTTGCCTGGTCCAGTTCGCATAATTGGATTTTTTTCGAGAACAAAAAGAGGGGCCTCGAGATTCTTTCTTATAGCCCTGAGATAGAAAGTGGCAAAATTTGAGCACAAAGCATGTGAAATTTCCACTCAAACCAAAAAATAACGAAAAATTCATGATTTAGTACAGTTTATACATGCATTTCATGCCTATGTATGTATGTATGTATGTATGTATGTATGTATGTATGTATGTATGTATGTATGTATGTATGTATGTATGTATGTATGTATGTATGTATGTATGTATGTATGTATGTATGTATGTATGTATTGAAGGAATGCGTGATTCTTAGAGTGTTTGTATTATCAAGTTGTTGAGTGGTTGTGTGTGTGCGTGTGCTTGTGTGTGTTGTGTGCAAGTGTCAACTAGTCGATAAACTTCTTCACTGGTGCCGAACAGACCCCGGAGCCACCTTCAATCAAGTTCTACTACAAGGTCCAAGTTCTACTACGAGTCTCGCCTCAAGTTACTCCTGTTTCAACCTCCGTGATCATCAGGATCATCAAAGAGAAGAGGAAGGTGGAGAAGAAGGATGATGAGGTGTGAGATTATGAGAGGTGGAAGGAAGCAACGAAAGTGGAAGATGAAGAAGAGAAAGAGGATGAAGAGGAGAAAGACAGTGAGAAGAAGAAAAAGAAGGACAGAGGAAGAGGATGATAGTTCGTTCGAGTTTGCTGTCCAAGAGATGGCATTCCGTTTCCCCAATGACAAGTCAACAGGTGCAAGCGAAGGCACAGAAAGGCCGAGATGTAGCATGTGGGAGATCGAGTCAACACGGTGTCAATAGAGATCAGCTTACCAGAGATGCCGAATCGACAGAGGCTGAGCAGTTCCCACAGTTCATTTCCCCGGTTGTCAGGCACAGATGAGGCCCAGTTGACATCCGGATGGGGAGTGATGAAGGAATGCGTGATTCTTAGAGTGTTTGTATTATCAAGTTGTTGAGTGGTTGTGTGTGTGCGTGTGCTTGTGTGTGTTGTGTGCAAGTGTCAACTAGTCGATAAACTTCTTCAGTATGTATGTATGTATGTATGTATGTATGTATGTATGTATGTATGTATGTATGTATGTATGTATGTATGTGTCGGTAGTACAGTGTAGTGTGCAGTACAGCGTAATTTTGTGATAACGCTCCTAACACGTCCTACGTAAATTCAGGTGTTCGGCAGTTTAGGTCAGTCTAATTGTAAAGTTACTGACGCGCTCGATTGCCTTTGATCAGTCTCTTGCTATGCACTGTTGCTGATAAAACCTTACTTTGGCCACCTAACTTGCGCTCACGCTGTTAGGTTATGGGCCCAGCCCCCTGGCTTTCTTCTATTGTGGTTTACTGAGGTAAACCCCCACACACCTGCGGCAGCTATGGCGTAGTATGCTCGGCCGGTGTTGTGCGTGCGAATGGCAGAGGTGGTAACGCAGCAAGGGAAGCAGCAGTCATGGCAAGGTGCACAGATGAGGCAGGTGGCTGCAGCAGCGCCGAGAGCTGAGGAGTCGGACGAGGCGGCGGTGTACTCCCGTGCCAGATGTCGCGTGATCGTTCTTCACTTCGGTGCACCTCAGCAGACGTTGTCCTGTGGGCCTGTCCGTCTCGCTGATGCCTGGGTCGGTTCCAGCACTTTTGTTCTGTGTGCTGAGGTGGCTGTTTCTGCGTGTTTGGATCGTGCTTCCAGCAACGAAGATGTGTCTGGACCTCAGTCAGACGGCATTGTTGCTTCTACAGTCGCGCAGAATGGATGCCCCTCTCAACAGACAGTAGGGGCCCGGAATGGTCAGGTATCATGTCACTTGTACTTGAAGGCTGATCCCGTTCTTGTAGACACCGTCAGTTCGGTTCGCCTTGGTTGGTCGCATGATGGTGGAGACCAGATACAAAAACAACCCATCTCGCTTGGCTCCGGATGTCCCTCACGCGTAGGGACTCCAGCTGGTAAACCGGTTAGTTTGTCTAACCTGCCCCGTGCTCTCGTTTCCGTTTCCGCTGATCGCCTCATACAGCCGGAGGAGGAGGAGCGTGCAGCTGTACCTCGTCTCCAGCGTGAAGGGTTTCTGAGCAAACCAGACGTACCCGCGGTCATTCGGCAACCAGTTGAGAAGCCAGTGGCACCAGCAGTCCTTCAACTTCCTCCAGCGGTTCATGCTCTAGCTCTTCGGCCAGTTGAGTTAGTCAATCGCCAGGTTCGTCAGGTTCAGGAGGAGCAACAACAACCGGAGTCACGAGTACACGCCATCGTCAGTCACAACAACAGCCACCGGTGGAAGACTTGTGTCGTAGACACATGTTCTGTGATAAGTTGTGTCTGCGTAATCACTTTATTCTACTGGTGTGTCGCCTACTTCTACTGATTCTAATTCCGCTAGCCAATTACTAGCCTAGCCAGTAATCCAGTAGTTTCTCTCGGTTTTTAGCTCTCTTTTATGTAGGTGATTTTTGCGTTATCAAGGAGGAGTGTCGGTAGTACAGTGTAGTGTGCAGTACAGCGTAATTTTGTGATAACGCTCCTAACACGTCCTACGTAAATTCAGGTGTTCGGCAGTTTAGGTCAGTCTAATTGTAAAGTTACTGACGCGCTCGATTGCCTTTGATCAGTCTCTTGCTATGCACTGTTGCTGATAAAACCTTACTTTGGCCACCTAACTTGCGCTCACGCTGTTAGTATGTATGTATGTATGTATGTATGTATGTATGTATGTATGTATGTATGTATGTATGTATGTATGTATGTATGTATGTATGTATGTATGTATGTATGTATGTATGTATGTATGTATGTATGTATGTATGTATGTATGTATGTATGTATGTATGTATGTATGTATGTATGTATGTATGTATGTATGTATGTATGGTTGACCCCTCTGCTGGCAATTATGATGGTGTTTTGGAGGCTTGGCGCATGCTAAACATTGGCGAGGGCGCAGTGATTCTGAAAAAGTATGGGAAAATGAAAGGAAATAAAGAAAGGTTGAATTGTATAAACTATTATTAAGAGCCAGTTTAAGTTACTCGCGACCCATGCCTGAAGTAAAATGGACAACTTTGAGGCGAGGTTCTCCGATTTGGCTCAAATTTTGCATGCACACATATATTAATGTAAGAAACATTACCTGCAATTTTCAGCTTCCGGGAGGACCCGGTTCCAGAATTAGAAAAATCAGAAATTTTCGGTTTTTCGGCAATAACTCGCTTACTTTTAGTCGTAGCGAGTTGTGAATGGCATTTTTGAAATTCTCGCGTCACGCTCGATCAGGCTGAGTGATTCAAAATTATTTTTTCGAAAAAAAACTTTTTTCTGCTCCACTGGGGGGCTGATTCCAGGAAACCTAGAGTCCGGACAGGTCTAGAGATGTCCTAAAAATGTAGCGCTATCTTTTCTCTACAACATATAAAATAATGAGCAAAATCGCTTTGTACCGCAAATTGGGAAAATTGAGGTTGAAAGTTGAAAATCAAGGTCCCGGAACGAAAAATACCATATGCACTGCATAGTTTGGGCAGCTGTATCTCGGGCACCATTAGACCGATTGAAACCAGGTCACCGGCAATAGAGCCGCCTTTTTGTGCTCTTTTCAATGGTTTTTATCTATGCTTAATACATAACGTTTTGGGCGGGAAATTCGAATTTTACTATTTTTCTTGCTGACAACATTGATTGTGTGGGGTCTCTGAAATTGTATAATGTTTATGTTTCTTAAAGACTGCATCTTTGATTGTATCTAGCTATATGGTATTAACTGGTACTCCATTTGCCATAAAAACATATTCAACAATATACCAGACCAATAAGTATTGTACTGTAGTAACCGCACATGCGATTTTCATGATTTTTGGGCGATATTATGCTTTTCCAGGCCGGGTCGGAAATTTGAAAATTTGAGCCAAAAAGACAGCAGGTTCACTTTTTCAGAGACACATCTACGCTACCAGTATTGAGTGCACACCACAAGGAGGCTGCACAACTACAAGTAAGAATTGGGGACTTTCTCCATGCTGGCGGAAAGTTCCCAGCATTTACGATCGAACTGCTGTTCAATCCATTAAATGCGCCCGACCAAGTAACAGTATACCACATCAGCTTGACAGCACCAATGCCAAGAAATCGTGCATCGGTCTTTGCACAGATGCTGCCTGTGTTCAAAGAAGTAAATACTCTGTACTTCTTCAAAAAAACACAAACCAATGTAAGCATGAATTTCAGGTACATGGACTCCGAATTTTCCCTATAGCAGGTAAACGAATGGATGCTGTTTATATAGAGGAAATCGAACTTCTACCGGCAAATCTAAATAATACAATCACATTTCACATTCATGAATGGTTTGGATTTTGGAGCACAAACCCAGAAATCTGCTTACGTGAATGGCATGACATAGGACCTGAGAAGCAAGGTATCTAATCTACAGTACATTCTGGGTAAGGAAGTAGCTCAACTCATTTCCAAAATCTTCAGAAAATCTGTTTTTGATCAGTTTTCTGACAAGCGCTATTCCCCAAAGTGGAACTAATCTAGTGGGGCAGAAACTGTACATCAGTTTATGAGGTGTGGCAGGCAGAACAAACGCTGTGCAGCTGCCCAGCAATCCAATCCGCACAGGCACAAACATCACTTATGCACTTTGGGCAAAAGATGTTGGTGAAGTTACTTCAGTTCAAGTCTTTGTTGACAGTCAGAATGTTCGTTATCCACACAGTGTGTATGACACCTGGTAAGTCGTTTTGATCATAGCTAAAACACAATCAGCATCACTTGAAGCCAGACATGGGCAAAGAGCGGCTGATAGGGGTTGAACCCCATCAGCAATTTTTTGCAAGAATTTTGTATGGAAAATTATGATAAAAAATATGCCTAGATTAGGTGTAAATGAGCTCAGAATAGCTTATTTTTACCTATTTTGACGAAAAACAGGCCAAAAACCTTGATTTTATTTTATGCAAAAATCGGACTTTTTGGCTTACCATCCCCTCAGGCGCTCCTGCCCCCATCAGGAATTAAAAATTCCACCCCCACCATCAGCCGAAATGCTAGCCCATGTCTGCTTGAAGCCTAAAGCACAAATTTCTTATTTAGGGTTGTTTCACGCGTTTCTGTTGGTGTACTGCCTGTGCACAGATTTTATACACTCAACATACCAACGCAGCAGCAAAGTCTGAATCAAAGCCATTTCTTCCGCACATAGCGTTTTCAGTAATGATGATACGAATGTAACCTACGTACCTGGTCTGGTATATTGTTGAATATGTTTTTATGGCAAATGGAGTACCAGTTAATACCATATAGCTAGATACAATCAAAGATGCAGTCTTTAAGAAACATAAACATTATACAATTTCAGAGACCACACACAATCAATGTTGTCAGCAAGAAAAATAGTAAAATTCAAATTTCCCGCCCAAAACGTTATGTATTAAGCATAGATAAAAACCATTGAAAAGAGCACAAAAAGGCGGCTCTATTGCCGGTGACCTGGCTTCAATCGGTCTAATGGTGCCCGAGATACAGCTGCCCAAACTATGCAGTGCATATGGTATTTTTCGTTGTGGGACCTTGATTTTCAACTTTCAACCTCAATTTTCTCAATTTGCGGTACAAAGCGATTTTGCTCATTTTTTTATATGTTGTAGAGAAAAGATAGCGCTACATTTTTAGGACATCTCTAGACCTGTCCGGACTCTAGGTTTCCTGGAATCAGCCCCCCAGTGGAGCAGAAAAGTTTTTTTTCGAAAAAATAATTTTGAATCACTCAGCCTGATCGAGCGTGACGCGAGAATTTCAAAAATGCCATTCCCAACTCGCTACGACGAAAAGTAAGCGAGTTATTGCCAAAAAACCGAAAATTTCTGATTTTTCTAATTCCGGAACCGGGTCCTCCCGGAAGCTGAAAATTGCAGTTAATGTTTCTTACATCAATATATGTGTGCATGCAAAATTTGGGCCAAATCGGAGAACCTCGCCTCAAAGTTGTCCGCCACGCCACGGGTCGTCAGTAACTTAA
>JASANB010005156.1:0-22992 GCA_030248155.1 Sabatieria punctata | reverse complement strand
GACCTACGAAGAGATATGAACAGGGACTGTGCAAAAATGACGTCATCGGTTAGGGGTCGGGCACTAGCCGGTCGAACGGCCCAGCCGTCCCCTTGATCAGCCGATTATTGTTCTGTTCGGACTTACAGAGGAATTTTGAGAAATTAGCCTTGAAAAACGCATTTGAAAGGCATTCTTTCTTAGTTTTAAATTAACAGTTTTAGTATGTAGTATAAGGAGGCCTGATTGGTTGGTTGGCCTGGATTCTGATCGACAAGGGTGAGAAAATTTTGAAAAATTAACCATCAAAAACGCATTTAAGAGCCAGTGTAAGTTAATGGCGAGCACTGAGTGGTACAAGTTTGGGCGATATTCACCGATTTGGCTGAAACTTTGCATGCAAACATACTTTGATATAAGAAACATAACCTGCAATTTTCAGCTTCCGGGAGGCCCCGGTTCCGGAATTAGAAAAACGAAAAATTTGCTGTTTTTGAAGAAGAAAGAAATTTTTTTGAAGAAAGAAATTTTACTTTTGAAGAAGAAAGAAATTTTACTTCCCAGACAATGTACATACAGTACGTACAGACAGTATCAGAATAAACTCTACAGTGCATATCTAAATGACTAGGGAAGAAGGACTGAGTCAGCTCGAGGCTATTTTATAACTCAGCAGCTAGAGGCTATTTTATAACTCAGCAATTAGCAATTTCGCGAATAACTTTTTTATTTTTGGTCGTAGCGAGAAGGGAATGGCATTTGTGGAATCCTCGCATTCCGCCCGATCGGCCTATGTACATTGCATGTATTTTTTGAAAAACAAATTTTTTTTTGAAAAACAATTGTTATCTATAGTCACCAGGCATGAGCAAATGCTAAAAAGGTTGTGCCCTTACTCACTTAACTGGCCCAGTGTATGGTGTGATTCTGCTGGTGTGGCAATTTCCAGATCAGTGGTCCAATAGCCAATCCACTGATGAATGTGAAAATAGATAGGAGCGCTGCAATTTTTGTATCTGGAAATAGTGTTGTTAGGTTTTTTTAAAAAAAAGCTTTTTTTAAGGCCCATTTCGAAAATTTTTTATTTTATTCACGGTATGGAAATTTTGGGGGCAAATCGCTTAATTTAGCCTCAGATATACATTAGCAGTGCAGTTCTATCAATTTCATGCCTATTCTTAAGTCTAAAAATAGGTTTTGAAGGGCAGCAGCCACTCTGTGAGCAATGCTGCAGGTAGAATGTCGACTCTCAGGCTGTAACACTATGTTTGAACCAAAGTATCAGCTTTTGTATTTAAAGTTGCTTCTGATGCATCCTTGCATCTCCTACAAGCTATATTTCATGCTAGGAAAAAGTTTTGAAAAAAAAATTTCGAAATGAAAAATTTTCATAAAAAAAGCTTTTTTTGGCTTTCAAAAAATTTTTTTACAACTCTATCTGGAAAACAATTGTTTCTATGTAAATTGCATCTGTTTGCTTTGCTGTTGGGAAAACTCTTATGCCGAATAAAGGCAGTTGTCTGCACTACTTGCTGTACTACTTGTTCGATTGCAGGTAGTACTTGGACGAAAACTGTTTCACGATTTCTGGGAATAGGGTGAACTATTTATATGTCATATTTTGCAGTTGATGAGGTGATTCGAAAGGCTCAAACAGCATCTGAACTGTCAATGCTGACGACCGTCCTCCCGCATGAAGGAAATCTCCTGTCCTGATTTTCAATCTACTGTCTGGTACATCCAATGCACTGAAAGGCTGGCAACTAAAGTCAAGAAGATCAGTCGGCGCTTTCATTATCATGTGCCTCTTATCCTTACTTCGTTTTAGCTGTTATCACGTTTTCTTGTGCTGGACACATTTTCACGCTTGGTATCCATTTGTGTTGATTAGCAGTATCAGGCGCTCCGTACGCAGTAAAGCAGCGCCCATCTCTGTATGACCAGATGCACTCGGCTGATCCACACTGTTTATTGAATAAGCAGCCGAGGCAAGTAGTGTTTACCACCAATGAGTTAGATTCAGATTCTTGCCAGCACTTTGTTTGTGACATTGTGACCAAAATAATAGTGGTGGTCTGTTGAAAGCAGATTATAGACGAACGGCACTATTACTGACTAAGCTCAAAGTCCAACAGGCGAGTTGGTTAAAAACTATTAGCTTCAACCGTTGGCAAACACCTGTCAAAAAGAGCAAATATAAGTTTTTGAACTTTCAGCCAACTAGGAAGCCTTCATTTGTTGCTTTGAGCTAGGTTGACTGCGGCGAATTGGTCCTCCAGCTACAATGCATTATGACAGATTTAGTAGGTGAAAATTGCGAGAATACGAGTTAAAGAATTAACAGTATAGTAGTTTGCTGAAAAGTGTGCTTTACGGGCTATCAAATGACGCCTAAGCGGTTTCAATCGGTTTACTCAATCAAAAGTTATGGCCAGAAGAACAGAATACTAAATACAGCATTTTTGCGGAAAATCCCTTGATTTTTTATTTTCAAGCTACATTTTCTAAAAAAAGGGTATTTCGATTTTGCTAATATTTTTTATTATATAGGGAATAAATAGCGCTACATTTTCCTATATTCCGATCATTTGGACTCGCTCTTGTTTTCCGGAAATAGTGCTGAACGTAAGTTGAAAAAAAATTTGTTTTTCAAAAAATACATGCAATGTACATAGGCCGATCGGGCGGAATGCGAGGATTCCACAAATGCCATTCCCTTCTCGCTACGACCAAAAATAAAAAAGTTATTCGCGAAATTGCTAATTGCGGAGTTATAAAATAGCCTCGAGCTGCTGAGTTATAAAATAGCCTCGAGCTGACTCAGTCCTTCTTCCCTAGTCATTTAGATATGCACTGTAGAGTTTATTCTGATACTGTCTGTACGTACTGTATGTACATTGTCTGGGAAGTAAAATTTCTTTCTTCTTCAAAAAAATTTCTTTCTTCTTCAAAAACCGCAAATTTTTCGTTTTTCTAATTCCGGAACCGGGGCCTCCCGGAAGCTGAAAATTGCAGGTTATGTTTCTTATATCAAAGTATGTTTGCATGCAAAGTTTCAGCCAAATCGGTGACTATCGCCCAAACTTGTACCACTCAGTGCTCGCCATTAACTTAAACTGGCTCTTAAACGCGTTTTTGAAGGCTAATTTTGCTAATTTTGGCCTGAAAAACCTGTGTCAGTCTTTTTGTGAACATACAGTGTACATACATTGTATAGAGCTGTGTATAGTTTTAAAAATGACCCCAGTAATTTTTTACTCAGATTTTTGGATGCACCCAAATCGTTTTCATAGCGTAAAAGGACCCCGAGTCTACTTCAGAAATGCAAAACATTCAAAGTTTCAGATTTACCTTGATTTTTTGCTTCTCTGCCAATGAATTGAAGAGGGTTTTGCAGTTTACTTTTTGAAATCAAATTCTGAATGTATTTTATGCATTCAGTCCCTTGATATTCTTTGTTTATAGTCTGTTACTGTATTAGTTAGGTATTGTTTAGGTACCACACTTGCAATTTTGAGCAAGAATATAACGTAAATGCCATGAAAACAGCACTACAGTTCTTAGGCTAGGGGTTTTTAGTAGGGGTTTTTTGAAAATGGTAGGGGGAAGTAGGGGGATTTTATCTGAAAAGTATATACCGAATTAATCTGCTTTTTTGTAGTTTGTCTTTGTGGACTTTTGAATCAGAAACTGGCGTAGGTCGTCGACACAACGCTTCACCCAGGCCACCGAAAGCTGGTTACAGCGAGTATGCAAAATGGGAACCGACTGGATCTGCCGTTGCACCGAAGCCGCTCCACAAAGCATGCCGCGTTGGAGAAGACCTACGATGTCAGAAGCTGTCTGAGAGACCAACTACGCAGGGAGCCCTCTGACATACGAGCACCAGCGGGCGGCGGCCGTCCGGCGCTGTCAGCATCATGGCATCAACACGCCAGCCGCCCTCCTGGTGACTCCTGGTGCCAGCAGCATGGCTACAGTAGGAGTGGCTGGCAGTGAAAGGAGGGCAACTTCTGAGATGACGAATCACGGGGGTCACGAAATGGACCAGGAGTCTGATCGTAGGCCGTAAGGCATCGGACATCGGACATCGGATCGGATCGGATCGGATCGGATCGGATCGGATCGGATCGGATCGGATCGGATCGGATCGGATCGGATCGGATCGGATCGGATCGGATCGGATCGGATCGGATCGGATCGGATCGGATCGGATCGGATCGGATCGGATCGGATCGACCCTGCTTGTCCCGTCTCTTCGGCAGCAAAGCTGACTTTCTCGCAAAATGCATCTTAAGAATCGACTTTCGACTAAAAATCGTTTATTTAGGCTGTAATTACAAATAAATAATATCAAAAAGTGCTGTTTTACAGGCGATTTTGGCAATTTTCTCTGGAATTGTAAAAAATCGCAAAAATTTGCTCAAAAAATTACTTGCCAGGAAAATCGGAGGGGGGTCCGAAAAATCGTCATGGGGCTCCCCGACCGGGGGGTCCGGCCTAAACCGTGTGGGGGCAGGCCCCCTACCACCCTGTTACATGCATGCTTAGAATGAAGTCAGACTAACTTTTTGGGTCAATCTTAGTCTTGTGTTAATGGGGTAGGTTTTCGCTAATGGGGGCAGTGTGCTAAAATCAATGTTTTTCAGAAAATCTGGTTGAGCCTACTTTTCAACGTAAAACAGCAGCGTCACCTCGCCACGCGATTCTTTTCGCACCAGTAGCTGCAGTTGCCGGACAAAATACGTACACCAATATGGCGATAGGCCCCTTTCAGTGCATAAGAAAATCGAAAATTTTTGCATAAAACAGAAAACGAGTGGATTCTGAATGGTCTGAACATACTCTGAAGTTTACAAAAGTCATCTGAACGAAACTTTATCAGGACAAGTAGTTAGTGTTCATCAAACTGCATGCTCTTACAGTGCGTAGGCACAATAATAGAAACAGAACCAAGTAATCATCGCACTTGTTACAAAACCTAACTAAGACGTATTGTCGGGAACTACATCCGACAGTGACAGCAGCAGATCAGTAAGAACAAAGAAAGCGCCCAGCCAAAACCTGCATGTTCTACAGTGCGTAGGCACAATAATACAAAGAGAACCATCTAATCATCGCACTTACAAAGCCTAAGACGTATTGTTCTTAACTACATCCGAACAGTGACAGCAGCAGATGAAAAAGAACAAAAAAGCACTCAGCCAAAATCAATGCAAGTTTAATACTAAACTATCAGTTTGGACATGAGCTCTGTGACCCGAGAGTCCAAGTCGGCCACAGTGCATCTAGGCTTGTTGATAACTTTGTGAACAGATCTCACATGCCGCCAGCAGTTGGCAAGCCGAGCGAACAGGTGCCCACACTGAGGGCACTTAAAGGGCTGCAGTCCGTTCATGTGCTCGGCAATCAAATGTTCTCTGATATTATGGGTATAGTAACGCCTTTTGCACTCCTTGCAGTACGAGCTTCTTTTCGGCCACGCCCTCGTCCTTCGCTGCGGAGCAAGCACCGACCGGGTTGGCTGCTTTCGTTTTCGATTGCTAGACAATTTTCGTAGCTAAAAGCAGGTGAATCATAGTTGACAGAAATGTACATATACATGTATAGTTGTATTAGACCTACCAAGAGATATGTACAGGGGCTGTGCAAAAATGACGTCATCGGTTAGGGGGAGGGGGTTTGCCAAATGATGACAACCGATGACAAGGGGGAGGGGGTTGGGCCCACGATGACGTCACTTTTGTCTCATAGAGGAATTTTGAGAAATTATAGCCTTGAAAAACACATTTAAAAGGCATTCTTAGTACGGATCAGGACCTGGTACTGATGTAAAAATTAATTAAATTGTAATTGAAATTCGCATAATTGGCCGGTTTTTAATTTCAATTCAATTAATTTAATTGAAATTAGAAATTTGGGAGTTAATTTAAATGTAATTTAAATGAAATTCGCCTGGAATTTCAATTATATTTTCAATTATTTCCTGTGATGAATGCAGGAAATGTGTTAAGCATTATAGGCGCTAATGACTTAAAACAAAAACCTATTTAGCCTTTGTCACCTGTCATATACTGATCTCACTTTGTTTTGTAATATTTTACGCTCTGCTTTTCATTTTGTACTTCAAAAAATTAAAACAGTGATTTTAGGATGTGTGGTGGATTTAATATTTCTTTTGTACGTACTGTACTGTACGTAGTTCTCGCACAAGTGATTTTGCAAGATTTTTCGGGGATTTTAGCTCTCCCGGAACGCCTCCGCGCAAAATGTCATCCGGGTGGACTTGAAATTTAAGAGCCGGTTTTTCTAGGAATCGACTTTTGCTCCTTAACCTCCGGACAAATCTCAACTTTATGTCTCCGATTTGGCTAAAATTTTGTATTTTGGTATAATTTAACCTAAAAAGATGTTTTATCACCTTCCCGGTCGTTTTTGTGAGACTCAATTTTTCGACCGAACCTCAGATCTCGGCTTATAACTCTGGAACCAGTGAACGTATAAACTTGCGGATTGCATATTTATAATCACATGAGCGTTCTCTTTCAAACGATGCCCTACATGACCAAATTCGAGACAAAAATTTTTTTTCGAACCCCTTCTGGGCCAAATTTGACCCCCTCAAAGGCATTGACCCCCATTTTTTTATTTCATAAAAATGTAGCGCTATCTATTCACTTTTGATAGCACAAAAAAAATCGAGAAAAAAAATATACATCTAATTGAGTTTTTGGGCCTTGAAAGTTGTCAGGTCGAAAATTTGCCCAATAAAAGATTGCCTTGTAAAGAGCATATCTTTGTCAATTTTGAACCGAGTTCAGTGATTTTTTGCACACATATGGCACTGTGTCCCTGGCACATACTGCACAAATCTGACCTTGCTGGCTTGGCGCCAGTTCTATGCTTCTTTCTTCAGATTTCAAGATACATTAGTTTTACAAAGCAAATAGAATTTCCTGATATCTGCAGTATCTTCCTTATAATTCGACAGTTGCGACTTTGTTACTGTGTTTTTTGCCGTCTTTTCACTAGGTATCTACTACATACCTACAACTAGACATCTATCTGGCCTGCATCAAGGTTCGGTAACAACAGAGACAGCATATTTGTGGTTTCGCTGTTTCACTGACAGCATAGTATATGACTGTCCTGGGACAAGCTTAAGTTATAAATACAATGGTAAGAACAGTTGCAGTTTGTTGCTAAGTTGTACTTAAGAAAATTAACCTACATGAGTTCGTATTTAGAAAGAGGAGCAATAGCCACGCTAAAGTTTGTTGCTGCTGCATACAGCATGAACCCATGAGAGTGTTTAGAAACAAGTAATAGTCAGATTCAATTAGCTAAAGTGATGCAGCACGCATGCAAGTTGTCTGGAAAGCCATGCACTGACTTTGTTGCTAGTGATCATGTTCAAAGCAGCATTATAGCAGCATTTCATGCTGGAAACTGAACCAGTCGCTTTCAACGTAGCATGGAATTCTGTGGAATTGGTGGAAAGGTTAACAAACTGTTTGTTGATGCTCTGAACACTGTATGGCCACCTCTGAAAAAGCAGTTATACCACACATCAATTGAATTCCCACTATATAGTATAACTTTCACTGGTCACTCATTTGGAGGTGCTCTAGCACTTATTGCATAATCTGACTTAGCATTTACTATACCTGTATCGCAACAAAGAATTTCGCTCTACACCTATGGGCAGCCAAGGGTTGGTAACTTTGAATTCGCAAAACATTCCATGTTCCTCATGCTTGGCGTACCGTGAAGGCCAATGATTTCATGGCTAACTTTCCAGACTGCGATGGAAGTAACGGTTGTAGTATTTTCTGTGTTTGCCTATTAGAATGAAATTTTAGGTGCAGCAGTTGAGTGCACAGCATCATCCACTGATGCTTACTATCACAGTGCTCTTGAAATGAGTAACCTAAGTTAAGACTTGGTTGTGTATTTATTACCTGGCTTTAGGTACAATAATATTGTACCTAAAGCCAGGTAATAAATACGCAACCAAGTCTTAACTATGGTTAATTATGCACATACTATGCCATTGACAGTGGAGTTATCTAAACCAGTTATTATTTATGAAATCTGCAACAGTTATCCTCTGTTTGAAGACCAAAAATGTTCAGTAAGCAAGACTACTAGTCCATGTTTGTCAATTATTGGTGCACCTGTAGCTTGTCTATTAGCTTGGTTCGGCTGGTGCTAGCATTGAAGAACAACAACAATAACAACTTTATACAACGCACATGTACACCAGAGCAAGCCAGTGATAACCCAATAGGGTTACATGCTAGGTAAATCACTTAGGCAAACCGGCCTTACTCTTGTACTTTTGTGGCCAAAACACTTTCAATCGATCTCAGTACAGCAGTTACATATTCAACTATAAGTCTATTGTTTGTACCCAGGCCAGTGACCAGGAGTGTCAATCAATACTCAAACAGTTTTGATCATACATGTAACAGGTCATCCGCCGAAGGGGGAGGGGGGGCTGGGGGTCTGGCGCCGGCCGGGGGGTCTGAGCCAAAATTTTGGGAGGGGGTTGGGCACTAAAAAATGCTCAAAAATCGAAAAAAATCGCAATTTTTGGATTAAAAATCGTTAATTTGGGCTGAAATACAGCTAAAAAGTGCTGTTTTACAGGCGATTTTGGCAATTTTTATGTCTGAAATTGCAAAAAATAGCAAAAATTTGCTCAAAAAATTACTTGCCAGAAAAATCGGAGGGCGGGGGGGGGCTCGGAAAAATCGTCACAGAGGGGGCTATCTGGGGGGGGGCTGGCCTAAATCGGGTGGGGGGCAGACCCCCAGATCCCCTGTTACATGTACAATGTATGCTTTTACACCACAAATATGCTGTCTCTGTCGTTACCGAACCTTGACACAGGCCAGATAGATGTCTAGTTGTCGGTACGTAGTAGGTACCCAGTGAAAAGACGGCAAAAAAACACAGTAACAAAGTCGCAACTGTCGAATTATCAGGAAGATACTGCAAATTATCAGGAAATTCTATTTGCTTTGTAAAACTAATGTATCTTGAAATGTGACCAAGAAGCATAGAACTGGCGCCAAGCAAGAGCCAGCAAGGTCAGATTTGTGCAGTATGTGCCAGGGACACAGTACAATATGTGTGCAAAAAATCACTGAACTCGGTTCAAAATTGACAAAGATATGCTCTTTACAAGGCAATCTATTATTGGGCAAGTTTTCGACCTGACAACTTTCAAGGCCCAAAAACTCAATTAGATGTGTATTTTTTTTCTCGATTTTTTTTGTGCTATCAAAAGTGAATAGATAGCGCTACATTTTTATGAAATAAAAAAATGGGGGTCAATACCTTTGAGGGGGTCAAATTTGGCCCAGAAGGGGTTCGAAAAAAAATTTTTGTCTCGAATTTGGTCATGTAGGGCATCGTTTGAAAGAGAACGCTCATGTGATTATAAATATGCAATCCGCAGGTTTCTACCTTCACTGGCTCCAGAGTTATAAGCCGAGATCTGAGGTTGGGTCGAAAAAGTGACCCTCTCAAAAATGGCCGGGAAGGTGATAAAACATCTTTTTAGGTTAAATTATACCAAAATACGAAATTTTAGCCAAATCGGAGACATAAAGTTGAGATTTGTCCGGGAAGAGTCGACCCTTAGAAAAACCGGCTCTTAATATTCCAGGCTAGGCCGTGAAAAGAGGCACCATATGCGCAGGGGCTCTATTTAGACACCTTTAGTAATTTTCTTTAGCAATAGAATTTTTCTCTTATTTTTGACAGGTTTTTTCTTTCTGCCTCCACCATAAAGGGTGTACCTACATGTACTGTACCTACCCTACACTTACCTTACTTGGATACCTTACTGTTTTCAATACATGTAGTTCATAACAACTGTGTGTGGATTGTTTTTTCACTGAATTGTGATAAATTAGTAGATTTTCGATTTATTTATTTGATTTTCTTAAAAATAACGAAAAAATCTTCGAAAAACAAACTGTTTGAAAAAAGTTAACTTTGAAAAAGAAGGTAAATTGACGAAAAAATGGGAACAGTGAATGCAAAGTGCAATGCTGTTTGTACCATACATGCAACAGGGGGTCTGCCCCCACCCGACTTATGCCAGACCCCCGGATGGGCCCCCGCCCCCGAGACGATTTTTCCGACCCCCTCCAATTTTCTGGAAAGTAATTTTTTGAGCAAATTTTTGCCAATTTTTACAATTTTATACACAAAAATTGCCAAAATAGCCTGCAAAACAGCACTTTTTAGCTGTATTTCAGCCCGAATTAGCGATTTTTAGCGTATTTTGTGCCCAACCCCCCTCCCAAAATTTGGCCTCAGACCCCCCGGCCGGAGCCAGACCCGCCAACCCTGCTCCCCCTTCGGCTGATGACCTGTTACATGTGTATGGTTTGTACGATCACAATCCATTGACAAACAGCGTCGAAAGATTGCATTTACCTCTGATTTATTGCATTTGACCGAAAAAGAATGAAGTTTTCGTGACTAAGTCCATGGGGTTATTTTTAATTTCATTGTGGCGGGCCAAAAGGTCAGAAAACCTACAAGCCCATGGACCAGTTTGCGGAAAAACCTGGTACCGACGTGCGGACCCAATATTTCGGCAACTGCACCAAACCAAACCTTAATGTTTTATCAGCCGATACCTAAACCTACAGCTACTCTAGGCGTTAAAAAATTTCGTGACCTGTGTTGAGAAAATGAGGAGCATCTCGGAGATCCGTTTTTCCAATCTGCTCATTCAATCAAACAAAACAAGTTTTCTTGACGGACAGCAGCAAACAAAAATTAGACTGACCGGTTGCTTAGTAACCGGGTTGGTTCGGTTGGAGGTGTTCTGACCGGTGACGGAGCTGGTATCGGCTGTGAACTGCTCAACAAATCCAGGGAAGCAGACTTTGAGCAGCCGGTAATACTGCAGTTGACGCTGCAGGTTGATGGGCTGTGTGAACGGGCTGTCCACCTTGGTATCGCTTCTGAAGTGCTCCACTCCGTGGTCTCTCTTAGCCAGTGGCGTGTCAGCCACTCTCTCTCCGCAACGACCGCAGCTGAATCAAAAGAACTGGAATAACGTTGATTAAATTGAGAATACCTGACGACACCGTCTTCAATGTTCAGTGCTGCATTGACCTCTTCAGTTGGCTGGCTGGTCGAATGAGAAACAGAGGACCCAGTTAGAGATGTGCACGGGCACCTTTTTTTCAGGCCCGGCCCGTGCACATCTCCAGACCCAGTATCGCTTGACTGTTCCCCGTTGATCTGATCCTCAGACGATTGAGCAGCAGACAGCTCCTAAACACCGGATTTTATGTAATTTTTGGGCTTTATCATCCAACTATACTGTACTGTATGTACTTACAACAGATCGCTGAGACATGAGCTGAGCCTGCTCATTTTCCTGCATTTCCGATTAGTGCAAGTTGCAAAAGAATTTGAACGGTTGGCCGGGGTGATGCTGCTCGAAGTGGACTTTTGGTTGTGCTTTGGTTTTAATTGGAACAAGCAGAGCACTGGAACTGCCACAGTTGGAAATGGTCAGCCAGTACGTGCGCTTTCAGTTGTGCCCGACTCTCTGCAAATAACGGAACTTCGAAGAAGTCAGGTCAAAGACAGAAAAATGTTTATCGTAACTAAAAGTGTCGAAATGTCAAGGGGATTGCTTTACAAAAATCGGTCAAAATACGAGAAAGGAATAAATATATACGTACTGAAACTGTATTTCATTCTCAGAATATGTCTCTTAAATGCGTTCTGAATGCTAATTTTTCAATATTTTCTCGACTTCATTCGGCAACACCCCATTTGCAAAATCCTTGGTTCACCACTGTCGGCGGAGCAAAAGTTTGGGAGTCTGAGACTAGTAAGATGCAGTTTGCGAGAAAGTCAGCTTAGAAGGGCAAACAGGGTGATCTCACGGATCTGGCTGATATTAATATCTTCTAAAATAGAGCTAAATCGAAGACCAATGGTGCATGCCCGGCCACCAGCAACCTCCTGGAACCGGAGCTACACCCCTCAAAGTTGGGTCGGCAGGGATTTTCGGGCTCAGTTTCTGTCTGACAGTCTCCATTCAAACGGTCACCCTTCATTCATTTCATAAGCTAGGATCCCGACTCGCATATGGTTTTGTAGCTGTTCCAATGGCCTTTCATATTCTGGTACTCCCGTTCCCAGATCCAGATCAGATCGTAAGAAAACGGCTGCACTTGTTATACCATGCTCGTTTGACAGGTGACTCAATTCAGTCGCATAAGGTACAGAGCTATCAAATTTATATCACCTAATGCAGTTTTTGCCGCTGATTACGAAAATGTTTTTCAATCTGAGCGCTCCTGAGCTACTTATATAGTGCTTATGCCGAGACTCATTTATGAATGTTTATGCTTATGCCCTGACCCAAATTAAATGGCTCATTTTGTTTGGCCAGCTCATGCCTAACTTTTCATTAGCTTGGCAGGGCTTTAGCACAAAAAGTTATAAAGATTTTTCGAAAAAAAACGGAGTGGCATTTTGCGGCAATTTCGTAGTTTTCAGTGAATATCTTGCTAACCAGCTATGAACGGAAACGATTGCTATTGGAAACGGGCGTATTAGAATATGGAAGGCAATTGGAACAGCTACAAAACCATATGCGAGTCGGGATCCTAGCTTAAGAAACGAATGAAGGGTGATCGTTTGAATGGAGGCTGTCAGACACGTGAAAATGACACCAAAAATTGCTGCCGACTAGAGTGCGAACTGGCATTGGGTATTGGGTGTATTGGGGTGTTTTCCAGGTATTGGTATTGGGTATTGGGTTTTTTATACCCCAATACCCAATACTAATTAAGACCTATAAAAATTGAAAAAATCGCTGTTGAACAGAAAAAAAGTGACCTGAAAAAAATCGAAAAGATTTACCAATGATTAGGTATAGAAAGCCGTTTTTGCGTTAATAAACTAAAGGTTAAGAATGTCATATACTGTCGGCTTTTCTAAGCAGTACACTAGTAATTAGCCAAAATTTCTCTGTTCTTAAACGTTTGTGATTCAATTGAAATTTGTCATTTTTAGTGATACAGAATGTACAATGTATTAAAGTCCATGTAAAAATGATTGGCGGTGGCGGAAAAAAGCGATTTTCTCAAAAACTTTCTTCAAGACCCCAAACTTTTTTTATATCAATCGATAGCAAATTACAAGTGCTACAAGATGCGAACGTCAAATCAAAGGTTCCACGCAGTTTTGTATGTGTTTTTTGGGAAAAACGAATTTTCGGCAAAATCAAGTTTTTATAGAAGAGTCAAATCGACAAGCGGACTCTAGATTCTTATTCTACGTGCAATTGCGAGTTCGCTGATATATACATGTTTCGGGATTTTCAAATTAGTTTTCGGGAAAAATGCGTTTTTCGGAAGGGTGTGCGAGTCAAAAAATTGTCTGCGATCCGTTTTACTATGGAAAATTGCCCAACATTTTTCAAATTTGACCCCAACGGTATAAGCGGCCTGAAAACCGGCTCATATTCACGAGTCAAACTTAATTTTGGTCCATAGAATCCATTTTTGCAGTCCGTTTGGCGCTATGTAGTCGCTTTTTCCAGTTATTTTCATTTTAATTGTTTTTTGCAAAATTTGTCTGACTGGAGCTGCTGCTGTGAGTCTCTTCAGATGTTGCTCAAAATGCAACTCCTGGGGTAATTTTAGATGGTGAATTCATTTCTGTCACCTAGAACACCGTCAGGTTACTGCAAACCTAACTTTCGAGCACCCCCTATTTGGTATGATATTTTAGCAATCTGTCTTTGACATCTTTGCTTGTTAAAAGAACACTGATTACTGCTTACGCCATCAAGTGAATCCAGCCTCATGTCTAACGTTATAGAGAAGCAAGTTGTTGCCCAAGGTATATCCTAATCTGCGCAAGTTTCGCTCTGAATACTAATTTGCGCAACAGCTAAAATCAGCTTCCTTCATAACTGGGATGATAAGATAAGCACATAAATCGACTCTAGAGTCTTCAATGACTCTAATAATACTTTGGTTACTGTTCTAGCTAAAAAGGTTGCAGTGTTATGGCCGGTCAAAGTTGATGGTCAAATGGGCCATTTTTGGCAATTTCAGTCAACTTTGATCGGTCATAACACTGCAACCTTTTCAGCTAGAACAGTAACCAAAGTATTATTAGAGTCATTGAAGACTCTAGAGTCGATTTATGTGCTTATCTTATCATCCCAGTTATGAAGGAAGCTGATTTTAGCTGTTGCGCAAATTAGTATTCAGAGCGAAACTTGCGCAGATTAGGATATACCTTGGGCAAGAACTTGCTTCTCTATAACGTTAGACATGAGGCTGGAGTCACTTGATGGCGTAAGCATTAATCAGTGTTCTTTTAACAAGCAAAGATGTCAAAGACAGATTGCTAAAATATCAAACCAAATAGGGGGTGCTCAAAAGTTAGGTTTGCAGTAACCTGACGGAGTTCTAGGTGACAGAAATGAATTCACCATCTAAAATTACCCCAGGAGTTACATTTTGAGCAACATCTGAAGAGACTCACAGTAGCTGCTCCAGTCAGACAAAATTTTGCAAAAAAACAATTAAAATGAAAATAACTGGAAAACGCGACTACATAGCGCCAAACGGACTGCAAAAATGGATTCTATGGACCAAAGTTAAGTTTGACTCGTGAATATGAGCCGGTTTTCAGGCCGTTTATACCGTTTGGGTCAAATTTGAAAAATGTTGGGCAATTTTCCATAGTAAAACGGATCGCAGACAATTTTTTGACTCGCACACCCTTCCGAAAAACGCGTTTTTCCCCAAAAATTAATTTGAAAACCCCCAAACATGTATATATCAGCGAACTCGCAATTACACGTAGAATAAGAATCTGGAGTCCGCTTGTCGATTTGACTCTTCTATAAAAACTTGATTTTGCCGAAAATTGGTTTTTCCCGAAAAACACATACAAAACTGCATGGAACCTTTGATTTGACGTTCGCATCTTGTAGCACTTGTAATTTGCAATCGATGGATATAAAAAAAGTTTGGGGTCTTGAAGAAAGTTTTTGAGAAAATCGCTTTTTTCCGCCACCGCCAATCATTTTTGCATGGACTTTAGTACTGTACCCAGGGGGTGCGGGTCTGGTACACCCCTTTCTGGTGGAGTACAAAGAAAAAATCCGCCGAAAACAAGAAACACTGTAATACAGTAAGTAGATATTTTAATGATCATGATTAATTATACTGTAAATTAACAAGTTCTATCGATAAATATCGATTATCGATTATTTATATAGTCATGTTATACATCATTTGAAAGCCTTTCGCCTCAGGACTCTAATGATCACTACATCAGTATAGGGCACGGTGCGGAGGGCCTGTTTTAAAAACATAAAAATACCCCTAGGGGACGCATCAGTATAGGACACGCTCCAGAGGGCCTGTTTTAAAAACATAAAAGTACCATACATGTAACAGGGGGTCTGGGGGTCTGCCCCCACCCGACTTAGGCCAGACCCCCCGCCGAGACGATTTTCAGACCCCCTCTCCGATTTTTCTGGCAAGTAATTTTTGAGCAAATTTTTGCGATTTTTTGCAATTTCAGACACAAAAATTGCCAAAATCTTCTGTAAAACAGCACTTTTTTAGCTGTATTTCAGCCCAAATTAGCGATTTTTGACGATTTTTAGCCCAAAAACTGCGATTTTTTCGATTTTTGAGCGTTTTTGTGCCCGACCACCCCCTCCAAAAAATTTTGGCTCAGACCCCCCCAACCCCCCTCCCCCTTCATGTATGCATGTAACAGGTCATCCGAGTAGTACGAGTAATTTTTGTTTGGAATAGTTTGCCTAATAGGATAGTTGAAAATCGGTCCTTGCGCAGCTTTCGTAAAGCTTTAGAGGATTTTGATTTAACTCCGTACCTGAAGGGTAGGGCATTGGCAGCCGTATAACGGCCCAGCCCGCCCTCTGCTGTTCAGTATAGTTGAGATTCATTGGGTTTTTTGTTGCTAATTGTAAAATTATTCATTCATTCATTCATTCAATCCGCCGAAGGGGGAGGGGGTTGGGGGGTCTGGCGCCGGCCGGGGGGGTCTGAGCCAAAATTTTGGCAGGGGGTTGGGTTGGGCACTAAAAAACCGCTCAAAAATCGAAGAAATCGCAATTTTTGGGCTAAAAATCGTCAAAAATCGCTAATTTGGGCTAAAATATAGCTAAAAAGTGCTGTTTTAAAGGCGATTTTGGCAATTTTTGTTTATGAAATTGCAAAAAATCGCAAAATTTTGCTCAAAAATGACTTGCCAGAAAAATCGGAGAGGGGGTCGGAAAAATCGTCTCGGGGGGGGGGGTCCCATCCGGGGGGGTCTGGCCTAAGTCGGGTGGGGGGCAGACCCCCCAGTTACATGTATGAAAAGTACCCCTAGGGGACGCATCGGTATAGGGCACACTCCGGAGGGTCTGTTTTCAAAATATAAAAATACTCGTAGAGACGCATCAGTACCAGTAGGGCACGCTCCAGAGGGTCTGTTTTCACAATATAAAAATACCCCTAGAGACGCATCAGTACAGGGCACGCTCCGGAGGGTCTGTTTTCAAAATATAAAAATACCCCTAGAGACGCATCAGTACAGGGCACGCTCTAGAAGGCCTGTTTTCAAACTATAAAAATTAGGGTTCCGACGATATATCGACATCGATATCGAAAAGTCGATATATCGACCCTTTTTCCAATATCGATATCGATATCGATATCGCGATATTTTGCATCGATATTTTCGATATTTTTTGTCCTGAAAAGTAGGAAAAAACAGAATTGACACCAAGTTTATTTCCCTGGAATAGTGTCAAAACCTAACAGTGGCATGATAGCTCTCAGAAACGTCAATTTTTTGGCATTCTCAGCTTTCAGACAGCAACAGTTAGGTTCTTAAATGTCTGCAACAACACTGAAGAGCTGCTCACTCTACTGTACACACTTGAAGCAGGAGGGCAGAAGCAGACATGGGCTAGCATTTCGGCTGAGGGGTGGTAAATTTTTAAATCCTGGGGAGGTAACGCCGGCTGATGGGTGTTTGAAAGGATGGCAAAAAGTCCGATTTTCTACTAAAATCAAGGATTGTGTCCTATTTGTGATTAAAATAAGATGAAATACAGCTATTCTGTCTGAGCTCATTTATGCCTAATGAGGGTGGGGCATCGGCCTGAGGGGTCAACCTTTTCATTGAAGGGCTTCAGAAGGGCAACTACCTTTCTTAGATTCTCTACTTAATTTATATCAGACCGCTGATTGCATCAGTGCTTGACTGATAACCAGTGAGAGCAGTTTGTTCTTTCAAATCTTGAGATTTTCTTGCATAACTATAAATATCGATATCGATATCGATATCGATCGATATTGAGTTGAAAATATCGATATCGATATCGATATCGAATATCGACGAATTTTGATATCGTCGGAACACTAATAAAAATACCCCCTAACGGTACGCATCAGTATAGGGCATGCTCCGGAGTCGTATAGTCATAAGAAAGTTAATTAATTAATATAAAGTCGGTTTCTGACCTTCCCTGATTTCCCCCGCGCGCTACACCTAACCCGCTAACTTCTATAAGTCACTTCCCAGTCAAGTGAAACAAAACCGAAAAACTGAAGCAATCAACAACAACGCAACACAAGATGGACCGCACACGAAGAGAGAACGGTCGCAAACGCAATACACATCGGTTGCTTTGCTTGTTGTGTCGCGGCGCAGTATGCAAATTTTTGCAAAATCTGCAGGGGCGACGCTTTAGACAATAACTTGTAGAGTGCGAACTGGTATTGGGTATTGGGTATTGGGTGTATTGGGGTGTTTTCCAGGTATTGGGTATTGGGTATTGGGGTTTTTACCCCCCAATACCCAATACTTAATTGGACAATGAAAAATAGATAAAAATCTATGTTGACCTGAAAAATTTATCTGAAAAAATCGAAAAAGTTGATCGATGATTCGGTTTAGTAGCTGTTTTCGCGTTAAGAAGCCGTCCATAAACGACGTCGTTCCAAAATCCCGATTTTTCGGAGCCCCTCCCCATAAAATCACCTTGCGTCGTTTCTAGGGACCCCCGCCGCCTAAGACGATGTCGTTTTCGGCTTACCCCTCCAATAAAAGTGTAGTACATACATACAGTACTGTCATGTTATCTTGTTACCATACTGCGCAATCAATAGAATAAATCCCTACAACCGCTCTGGGAAGCTTTTCTGTATTGTAAAACCTTTGACAGAATGTACTTAAATTGAAAATAATACAATCAAAGTTCCCTAAAATTCCGAAAAATGTGACGTCGTTTTTTGCTAACCCCCTTCCCCTCTTGGTGTGTCGTATATCGTCGCATTTCAGCCGAGCCCCCTTCCCCTCTGGAATGTCGTCGTTTATGGACGGCCTAATCAACTGAACGTTAGTAGAATTTCCTAAAGTGTACGCTTTTTCTAAGCGCTAACACCAGTGATTAATTTCTCTGTTCTTATATAAAATGAAAATGGTGACATTTACCGTACCGTACCCGTGGCTATTGCGGTGGCTCACACAATTTCCGGCCGAGTTAGGAAAAAAAATCGCCGGAAGTAGAAACACGACTGAATTAGGAAATATTTAGTACCAAAACTGTTAATTTCTGCTAATTTTACGCCTAAAACGGCTTCTAAATGCTTTCTGAAAAGCTAATTTTTCAAAAATTTCTCGCCCTGCTTGGGCAGCGGCCAAACCAGCCTCTTAAAAATTTTAATTGCAGTGCCAAAAATCTTGTGTACATGACTAGAATGTACCTGTCCAGTGAAATGAAATTTTTGGCCCAGCTACGCAAGTATTGGGTATTGGGGTATTGGGGGTCTCAGGTATTGGTATTGGGTATTGGGTATTGGGGTATTGGTTTTTTTAGGTATTGTTCGCACTCTAATAACTTGTATCATTCACGCTAATACTCTTGAAGCTCTGATTTGAGCGATATTTCGGTTTAAGTTAGCTATTGATTACTGTTGTTTGGGTATACACATACACATGTCTGAGAGACCAACTATGCCGGGAGCCCTCTGGCATACGGGGCACCGGCGGCCGTCAGGAGCTGTCAGCATCATGACATCAACACGCCGGAAACCCTCATGATGACCGGCACCATACATGTAACAGCTCCGGGCCGACCTGGGGGGAGGGGGGTAGGGGGGGGGGGGTTTTCCTCAGGTGGGGGGTCGAGGGGGGGGGGTTTCGGCCAGGTGGGGGGTCCCAAATTTCAAAAAGCTCCAAAACGCCTAGAAATGCGTTTTTAGCACGTTTTTTTCAGTAAGGACGCTAAAAATCGCTATTTTAAGCTGTCAAATAGCGTTTTAAAGCTAAAAACAAGCAAAAAATGACAAAAAGAGCTTCCAAAAACACCGATTTTTCTTAAATATCAGCAGTGGAAACGCCAAATTCGGTTTCCAAAGGCTTTTCAAGTGAATTTTAGGCTAAAAATTAGTGATTTCTGACCCAGTTTGTTAATACTGGAGCCACCACTAGTACTTGTATTTTTTGGTCGGGGGGGGGGTCCCTTAACCTGTCTCGGGGGGGGGGGGGTGGGGGGTTGGGGGGGGGTTGGCCTTTCCAGCAGGGGGGGGGTAACCCCCCCAAACCCCCCCCCCCTAGTACATGTATGACCGGCACCCAGTAGCATGGCTAGGAGTGGCTGGCAGTGAAAGAAGGGCAACGTCCGAGATGACGAATCATGGAGGTAGCGAAACTAACCACGAGTCTGCTCGTAGGCCGTGGCCCCCGCACATCGGATCGGAGGCTTTCCTTCCAGTCAGTTTCTGCGTGCAGTCGCAACAGACAATGCTTGTGAGACTGAACATATGCTATCGCATAGGAAAACTGGCTGAAAAGTACCTAATATCCACTCTTAGCTCGGTGGTTAAATTGGAGTAGTTTGTTTTGTGGAAGATTAAGAGAAACAAGGGCAAAGACAAAAGGCAGTGGGCGGCCGGGCGGGCGGAAAATTGTACTGTAAGTATGGCTTGCCATTGAAAGGTATACGTAGATACCGAAATCCGACAGTCATGCAGCACTTGCATGCTGCCAAAAAAGTTCAGCAATAGCTAGGCTTATGTAAGTAAATTAAGTATATTTTAAGTAAATTAAGTAAATTATTTTTGGTACCGTAAGTATAATTTACAAATTATAATTATAATTAACTTCTCCTGTTTTTTTTAATTTAATTATAGTTTACTTACCAAATAATTTACTTATATTAGTGAATATCTAAAAATATAATTATAATTATAATTATAATTTACTTAGCAACAGTACTTAAGAAAAATAAGTTAAGATAGTTGAAACGGTAGTGCTGGCACGCGTCTACTATGCTCCTAGCATCATTCATGCAGCACCGTCAGCCTACGTCGAATCCACCCTGCAACGAGTGGTCAATTTTGGCGCTAAACTGGTTTGCGGGCTCCGAAAATTTGACCGGGCCACTGAGGCTCGCAATTCAGTGCGCTGGCACAGCGCCAACATCCAGTTAAAGTACCGAGCTCAAGTGCAAGCGTACTCTCTGTTTCTGGAACAAAGCCCAATTGCTGACCTGCAAATAAACACCGATAGACGGTCGCGACGCTGCAATGCTCGTATTAAATTTAAACTACCTAACTTCAAAACGGAATCTGCCAAGAGAGCTTTTTGTTTTCGAGCCGCCACTATTTTGAACGATGCTTTTGATGATTTAGATATCAATGTTTACGCTCCAATTTCGGTTGCCAAGTTTAAAATACTGCTGAAAGAGTTTTACGACAAGCAGTTTTCCTAGTTGATTGTTTTCATGTACAGTATGTAGTGTTTGATTTTACGTTTTCCTTTCGTTCGTATGCACTGCACCCTTCTCTGTTTGTACTGCGGTGTCGTAGTTGACTAGCTTGTTTGCTATATCAATCAGAGAAGTAAAATGATGATGATGATGATGATGAAGAATCAATCAGGAATTCCAAAAACAAATGGAATTTTTGTTGTTTAGACGGTTTTACGCGTTGACAGGGTACACGTTGACGGCAATGTACAAGCGATCGCAAAATAAATCTAACGGGCCAGCTAAATTTTGTTCGATTTGCTAAATAAATCTACCGGCTGCTAAACAGTACTAAATAAATATTGATCGGGAGATCACCGGGAAGCACCCGACATGAAAGGTGTCCAAATGTTCCCCAAAATTTTTCAAACAAAATATCGTGGAATTTTAAGAGTCGGTCTCTGAACCGATCGAGTCTCAGTATTCAGACCCCAAAATTGAAACTTTGGGCCAGAGAGCTGTAAGTTGGTACACTAATACATACTTATGAGTTGTCTTTCGGCCCCAAAGGATTAGTGGATTTGACGCTCCAATCCCGAGATACAGCCTTCTGAAAATCGGCCCGCTTAACTATGGGACCAAAATTTCAAACCCGAATTTCTACCCTACCAGCTGGAGTTGGAAGATAAAAATTTGGGTTTTTGTGTAGCTTTTGGAGTACTTTAAGAATCTGCAGTCCAATTTTGTGTTATAAAAAAATCTTTTTTTTTACCTCTTTGGCGGGCCATAACTCGGCTGGAACCCCACTAGAGGCGCTTTTTTATTTCATAACTTTGTAGCGCTTTTTATAAGCTTCATTTTGGTATAGAATATGCTACGATTGCTGGTGGCCAATCGAGTGAAAATTGGCCTCAAATGTCACCAACTCAAAAAATTCGCACGTTTCACTATAGACATAATTTTCCAAATCGAATTTCTGACTTAATAAACGGAGTTGAGCTTTAAAATAAGCAGTACTAAGGGCAAAATAAAGAAAACGAGCGCAACAGCTCATGTTGGAAATGATTGCTTGTCGCGAAATTGTTTCATCTTACTTTGTGCAAGTCATTCCCCGGCAAATTTACATGCATTTTGCGAGAAATTCAGCTTAGGATGTTCAAGCAACATTTTTTCGCGGATCCGGCTGGTATCCAAATATGTTAAAATAGATGTCAAACGAACACCAGCGGTGCATGTTCGAACATCAGCGACCCCCTAGCCCTTACGGGCAGACCGTGCACCAATTGGTGCACGCGACAATTTTTCATCACGCATTGGCCGATCAGCTTCGCACGGGTTCATCACGCAAAGCTCGATCAGCTTCGCAACATTAAACCTCGATCAGCTTCGCATTTGCGTTATGCAGCCGGCGCAGTCATAACTCATTTTCATCACGCACTTTGTGTCGGCTGTATGCTACAGCGTTGCGCATTAGCTGGTATTTAAAGTGGCCGCCAGTAAAAAAATGCGTGATGAAAAACCTCATCACGCACCTGCGTGATGACTCTTTCCATCACGCAGCGTTTTCATCGGACAATTTTTTTCAGCTTCGCACGGGTTCATCACGCATTTTCCCGGCCAAAAATTCGAATTGGCTCATCGGACATTTGACGGCCCTGCGCGAGAGGGCTCGAACCGGAGCTACACCCCCTCAAAGTTTGGTCACCAGCCACTTTTTGGCCAATGTTTTATCTCTGACAGTCTCCGCTTAAACGATCACCATTCACTCGTTTCTCTAGATACAGAATTGGTCTCCACATGGTTCGATAGCTCTAGGGATGGCCTTTCTGGCGCCCTACTCCACCCTTCTGGAACGCACCCCGTTAGCGAGATATTGGACAGAAACTGAAAAATTTCCGATAAACACCGCCTCTTTTTTACGAAAAATCGTTATAACTTCTGCCAGATATGAGTCGTCCGCCCAATGTTTTATACAAAGATGCAACACTAAAAACCAAACAAAATTAACATATTTCAGATCAAGTTGTGCCTCCCGCTGGGGCGAATTGCCGGTATAACCGATAGGCAAATGTTTTGCATCCGATTCCGTGATGTTGTTCTTGTGCATGTTTTCCTAATTTCTAAATTGTTGTTGAGAAGCATTTTCCATTTTTCATATTAAGGGAAGCGCGTTTGCGCTTTCCAGGTGTAGTTATTGTTACCGCGGTCCATACTAAAAATTG